>JBBPRH010000085.1:0-66199 GCA_038092915.1 Boletus pseudopeckii
ATTGAATGACCATGATCGACCCCAGGCATCCCCTCGAGCTCAAATGTCGTGTTATTCCCCGATACCCTGGGATGGACACAGACAAACTGATAGAGATGATACGATCCAGTGATTGAATATAGCGCTGATGATATCTCTCACGCGGATCGAGACTGATAACGTTGAAACATTTGTGTTGATAAGGTTGGGTAGCAACTCTCTCCGATTTCTGTTTCCTATTACTTATAGAATTTTGTACGAATTCCTCTAAAGTAATATGATCCCGCCAAATTTCAACTCTTGAGTGATTCGTCGGTGAACGTCAAGGTCGTACCACACCCTAGCAACCGAGAATTCGGCCTTCCGGTGAATGCCGCTTCCCTTCAGCCCCATGACTTGTAACAGATTGACTCGAGGTCAGTTCTCTGGTCGCGTAAAGTCCGACTGGTCCTTCGCGAACTCGCATTTGAACTTCAGTTATCTTTCTTCACAGGTAAAATGAGTCCAGCTGCCCGTTAAGTTCCGCCTGCTATTCTGGTTATCATCATCACCGATTATCTTTGAGGTGGGACGAGGAATTCGAAGGTTACAGCTTTGATGGGGCCTCGGAGTTCGTTGGCTAACTGCCAAGGTCAATCGAGCCTGACTGACGCAACAGTACTCGCCATATTATTACATAGAATGTTAGTTCGAGGGATCTTTGTATCGGGATTGTGATCAACGGTCGTCAAGCGTTAATTCACCGACGAGCCAACTATCCGCGAACAATGCGACAAAGGAAACCTGACTTGCCGGCTATTAACGACTCGGAGGTACTTTGGGTTAGATTGTACACATTAAGAAAGGACATGCGACGCTGCATCTGGTGTTCCATGAGTCTTCATGGCCAGTAGACATTCATCCTGCGCCTTTAGAGAACGATCGACAGTACACACCTGCAAGGGGTTTCTCTGGTGGAAAGCGCTTATCTAGGGGCCAAGACATTGCCCAAAAAGTCTGGTTCGGCCCATCGGTGTTAGGATGCTCGAACCTGCCAAGTGGCGTCCCTTGGCGACATTGGCTGTTCCTGCTAAGCCAAAGTTGGTTAACATACATATCAGCCTGTATTTCCCGAATTGATCTGACCTCGAGCCGCCCTCTACGGGAGTGTGACGTACCGCCACTGTTTAATGTTGGAGTCGCTGCGTTGCCTTCTCTGCTTTTCCATACCCTCTCTTCCTAAAGTGGGTTCAGCGCGTCAAGAACTATGCCGCGTGAAGATGTCCGACTGCTTCACGTGTACTTTACCCACCAACGTTTGCAACATAGTTTCACGAAACGAAGTTCCAAAGGACCAGGACTGTACCTGGTCACTTGATTTATTAATCGTGGGGTCATTTAAAAGATGACGTCGTTCCCAAAGGTAGATGAAGGCGGAAAAGTGACGTTGCTTCCGCGCGGGGTGCCTGGTGAAGGCCTGGTGGAGACCGTGGAGTTATGCACGCACAAGTGTGACTGTGCAATCATCCCCGTCGAGGGAATCGTGCGAGCATTGAGGAAATGGCTGCTATTGAAGCTCTGGATTCGCGGGGGAAAGGCAGTCGACCATGATTGTTAAATGTCATGATACAAGGGGGACGACAAACATTTTCTGCGAGTAAGACTCAAATCTGAACTTTTTGATGAAGTAGAGTCACTATCAGCCTTATCACCCGGCAGCGCCACACGGCGCTTAAATCGGCATGTTGCGCCAAGTTCCGAACTTAGGCCACTTGGCAAAACCTGACGGAGAACTCGTTCAACGGCTCTCCTCCGTCCTCTTACCATCACAAAGGACTTACTTTTACATTATCGCTCACTCATGTCCTCTCCATCAAAGCCAGTCAACATTCGCAACTCTCTCACCTCCAACTCGCCTATTTCCACCCCCTCCGGCACACCAGATATCCAAGCTCTTCGCGCTCAGTATTCAGGAACCCCCCCAGTACCCAACATCCCAGCGCGGTACACTCCTCCGGTGTGCTCCTATTCTTGCGACGGATCTCCAAGCGTGAATCTCTCAGCGAATGAGCTATTTTCTAAACTACACCGTCCATCCTCTAGCACAATTAGCGCAAAGCGCCCGTCAAGCGCTGTGGCCTCTGGGAGTGCTGTCGACAACAACATGGACGACCTTCCCGCTGAGGAGAAGGCTAGAGTGCTTAGACGTCATCTGCTTTTACGCGGAGAACGCCGGAGTCGCACAGACTTGCGCTCTTTAGATAGCTCTGACCATGAGGCACCTGACCTAGATGAACCTTCTGCAGGGTCGCTGCAGCGAGATGTTTCCGAGACATTTCCTATACCATACCATGCTCCAGGCGCAGACGTTACGTGAGTCTTCATAATCACAGGTTCCGATCGCGATTGACTTCATCATACTTTCAGCCATGACATTTATAAGTGGCATGCAGATCAGAGACGACAGTCTGGTCGTCCGCGCTCTTCGTCGTATGCAGGATCTGTTGCGCCGCAGAATCCTGCATTCGAACATATCCATGAGCCTGGTGGTTTCAGGCGAAACTACGTTCTCTTACAAGCCAACGAGCAAGGCATCAATGAAAGGCGAGCAACGAACAATTTCATCGATTTCCTTTATATCTATGGTCAATTTGTGAGCGAGTTTCCTCCTTATCAGAAACAGTCGTTACATTGGTATTAGGCGGGAGAGGACCTCGAAGAAGACGAAGATAGAACCGAGGACGAGGAATCTGCTGATCAACCCGGTCCTTCAATTACACACACTGCCAGCGAGACTCAGCCATTATTGAAGTCGACTAACCGGTCACGTTCTCGATCTAGGCGACAGGCCGCTTCCGCTAGTGCTCACGGTGACGCAACCGTGCCACAGGCTGTACTGATGGTGAGCATCTCGCGCAGCTTTGCATACATCATCCTGACGCCGGCCTCTCACCAGCTTTTGAAATCGTTTGTGGGGACTGGTGTGTTGTTCCTCGGAAAAGGGTAAGTTGCTCTCGTTTTAGTGGTTCCGTTGATGATCCCCATAAATCAAACAGATTTTCCAACGGAGGGCTTGTCTTTTCCGTCATCACTATCACGATTGTTGCTTCAGTCTCCCTATATTCATTTTTACTCTTGGTCCAGGCAAAATTCGTCGTTTCTGGTTCCTTTGGAGGTAAGTGACCCTCGTCCATCAAACGAACACAATATTCACATAAAGCTTAGACATTGGCGGCGCATTGTACGGACCGTGGATGCGATATGCGATCCTCTCCTCCATTTCAATATCTCAAATCGGATTTGTTGCAGCTTACTCCATCTTTGTCGCGGAAAACCTCCAGGTTGGCTTTTCCTTCATTGAACGACATTGTGACGGAGTGACTGACTTCCACAGGCATTCGTTTCCGCAGTCACAGATTGCACGACCAACTTCTCCGTCCTATTCTTTATCCTCATTCAGCTAGTCATCTTTTTACCATTGGCCCTCGTCAGAAACCTTGCGAAACTCAGTACAACTGCCCTCATTGCAGACGTCTTCATCCTCGCTGGCTTGCTTTATATCTTTGGAACTGAACTTTCCATCATCAGTGACAATGGCGTAGCGCAGGTTCAGATGTTCAATCCGAGAGATTACCCTTTGTTCATCGGGTGAGTATCAGTTCGGTCAAGTTCACAGTTTTCATTAATGGTGCTCCGAAAGTACTGCCGTTTTCTCGTTTGAGGGAGTAGGCTTGGTATGTCATATATTACCAAATTCAACTCACAAGGTTTTGATGAGCAGTTCAGGTCATCCCGATTACGGATGCCATGCGTGAACCGCATAAATTTCCTAGAGTTCTGACTGGTGTCATGATCGGGACACTCGGTATTCATTTCCTCTCACCTGTCTGTCGGTGTTCGATACTCACTTGTTGTCCAAGTCCTCTTTGGTGGAGCTGGCGCTTTGGCGTATCTGACTTTCGGATCGGACGTGAAAGCAGTCGTCCTCGTCAACCTCGACCAGACGAGTAAATCCACACAAGCTGTGAGTTCATTTATCTCTTAGAGGGTCCAGTAGCTTGATAAACTCGGTGAAACAGGTCCAATTCCTATATTCTATGGCGATTCTTTTGTCTATCCCACTTCAATTCTTCCCAGCCGCGCGTATTCTGGAAAATGGGCTGTTTGTGAGGAGCGGTAAACAAGATCCGCGCGTGAAATGGCTTAAGAACTGTTTCCGTTTCGGTCTGGTGATGGTTTGCACGGTGATCAGTTGGGCTGGTGCTGCGGATCTCGACAAGTTCGTCGCGTTGATCGGCAGTTTTGCGTGGTAGGTTCGGTCGCTCAAGCCACATCTCTCGTGGAGAATGACTCGATCTTCTAGTGTTCCACTGTGCTTTGTGTACCCTGCGATGCTGCACTACAAGGCGGTGGCCAAGACCCCGCTGGAGAAGATCATCGATATCCTGCTGTGTGTCTTTGGGCTGACTGCAATGATATTCACTACCACTCAGACTATCAAGGAAAGCTGTCTCACACGTGTCTTGCGGAATGATCCTGATCGTATCCACAGCTCATGGCTCAGCCAGTGCCTGCATCCGTGCCAGCCCCTGGAAAGTGCTGAGCACTCGAGGTCAGGACGAGTGGGATATGGATATGGGATGGAAGAGTAAACTTGGCATCTCGTACCAATAGGATGTTCTCTCCGTTGTAATGATTAACTGGCAGACGTACTGCCTGGGGTCGCTGGAAGTCTGAGCTGTGCCAACGACAAAGGTTGAGGGTTTCCGATGAGCGTGTCTGGTGAGTAGATCGCCGTTGAGGTTTGCCTATGCTCCCGCGCCAACGCTGAATCGGTCGTGAGATTGCCAACTTGACCACATTCTCGCAGCTACTCAGGATGTCGGATTGCCAGCTCGTTCAACCTATCCTCAGGCCGTTAGTTCACATTCTCTCTGGCTCTCAGGTCCAGAAGCACTGCGAAGCTGGCCATACGCGAATTGGTGATAAAGAGGCGCGGTAAACTACGGGAATTGAGGCAATGCGGAAACGTGTAACCCCTCCGTCGAACAAGGTTCGCAGCTTGCAGACACTCCTCACCGAAGCCACGATGGAAATCGTACATAAAGACTAATAGATGATTGACAATCCCGTGCTTTCCTGCTGGAACCCATCCTTCTATCCCTCCTGCAGGTTTCGCGTCTTGGACGAGCCAAGTAACTATTTGTATTATGTCTGTATCAACTAGTGAATCGTCCGTCAACCAACCTCGGGTTCGACGGAAGCCCGCTCCCAGCCTAGAACTGGAGGCGCGCTACCCGACGCCAGACCCCGGTGATCCCTTCGCACCACTCGCCGTCCTTCGCAGCCGTACCGCCAGCACTCTCAGCAGTGTCGGGGCTCCTCTCTCCTTTCGCGGCGAATCCACTTCACACCTCCCAACCCTCCCTTACACCGGTGGCAGATACCCGTCAGACATATACCATGCATATCTTAACCTTGAGACACCACTGGCCACGACACCCACGAGGAATTTGGATGTCGTGACAGCATCATTCAATCGAAGTACGTCCAACATCTCACCGACCATCAGTGGGTGTGGACCCGAGGAACCTGTTTGGTTCCCACAGGACTGGGCTCCTGAGGGCTCACGGCCCGTCTCAATCCAGCGTCGACGCTCCCGCTCCGCTGTGTCGAGGAAAGAAGCGCGACTCACGGCTCCCATTCTACTACCTAAAAATTCGCCCTACGGACATTCGAGACTGCAATCATGTGCCCTCGCTAGCGCGCTGTTGTCGACCCCTGCATTCACCGCAGAGCCATTGTCCATCTCACCTACTTCATCCATCGGACGGAGTAGCGAGAGCGTGCATTCGTTCATGTCACGTGTCCAGTCTGATGCTGGCTGCCCCACGCCGTCCTCGCCGTTGCGTTTGGCTTCCTTTTCGGCAGACGACCCGGTGGCGGCGGCGCCAAGTAAAGTTAAGAAGTTTGCGCGACTGCTGCCAAAGAAGATCGGGAGCCGCTTAAGTCTGACCCACCAGTCTTCCGATAACTTGTCGGCCCTGAGTCAGACAAATGCTTCTTTCACCTCCTTCCCCCATCTCTCCACCGAACGTTCATCCAAGCCCAAGCACGTCTCAGAAGAGAACACCTTCCACGCCCGCCGCAAGTCGGCGACCCTCTTTCCGGCAGAGATGGTCACTCGTCTACATACCATGGACGTCTCGAGCCCCGTTCGCGACTCGACCGCTGGATACGTTTGCGAGCCCCTCACGGATGCTGAGCTAGGCCGTGCGCAGCCTTCCCATTCTTCTCATGTATCATATCCCTCCCCGCCTGTTGCCACGGCACCCACCCACTTACGCTCTCTAACAACCATTGATGGTCGTGGTTTTGGTTTCACTCTCAACTCTCCGCTTAAATGCGACGTTACGAGACCATCTACAGCCCAGTCCCTCTCCTCTCCGACATTCGAGGAACATGCACTGCCGACTCCCAGACAGCTCGCTGAGGCTGCCTCGTGCTTCGTTGTTGCCGAAAATGGCTTGCGTGTGCCATTCGGCGAGCTCTTTCGTGATCAAAAGACAATTGTTATTTTCATCAGACATTTCTGGTAAAGTTCACTCGTCGTGTCAATGAATTTGCTAATACAGGTCTCCTAAGGTGCCCCTTATGTCAAGATTATTTGTTTTCTGTGACGGATAATGTTGATCCGAAAATGCTCAAAGAAACCGATGTCAACTTGATCGTTATTGGAAATGGCTCCTACAATTTAATCAAATCTTACCGACGTATGTGTCTCATCCATTATATCGGTTCTGGTGGCTCATTGATCATCCTTATAGAAATTTTCCGTACTCCGTTCTCTTTCTACAGTGATCCCACACTACGCCTCCATAGAGCACTGGGTATGACTCTGCGTATGATGGAACCCAAATCACAGCGTAAGCGAGGTGGTTATGTGCGCCATGGACCCGTGGGCGGAATTGCCATGGTCTTCAAGAATGCTCTCCGTGTCGGTATGCCCGTGTGGGAGAAAGGTGGCGACTTTACACAGCTGGGTGGCGAGTTCGTCCTCGGTCCCGGGTAAGATCCACCTGAACTCGCTTCCTACCAGTGCTGATCGAGTCACAGGATGTCCGCCACTTACGCTCATCGAATGCCCAACTCTCGCTCTCATGCTCCCATCATGCGCGTTCTCGCTGCCGCAGGCATAGGTTTGCAGTGTGAGAAGGTTGCGCCAACAACCGAAACTATTGCGCGGGCGGCCGCACCGGTGCTTGATGAGGAGCAGTGGATGGAGGAACGCCGCTTGAGCCTCGCGAGGATCCGGGAGCGAAAGCTCGCGCGCAGAATGGGAGTGGCGTTCCCCAGCGCTGACGAGGCCGAGGAACACCAGGTGGTACTGCCCAAAATCGAGCCCCCTGGCAGGCTGACTCGGTCGGACAGCATCGAGGAAGAGGAGGAGAAGGAGACGGAAGAAGAGTTGCAGGTGGCGCCAACGATCGATCTAGTCGTCAAGACCGAGAGCACGACTTGTCAACCTGGCCACGAGAACACGTGCAGGTCAAGCCCGACGGCAAAGGATGGAGAAACGGAGACTGCGACTGTTGGTTCTCGCACGTTGTCGGACTCGGGCTCGGATCGCACAAGAACTGAAGAGGTTGAGCCTCATACTTTGCAGGATAAAGTAATCATGCTGGATCTCGAGGATCCGAGCATACCAGAAGTTGTAAGCTTGTAGAAGCTGATGGACCTCTCGACTGTTGTTGTCTTTTAACTATGTGTATTTAGAAGCTCACCACGATCACGTCCAATGCTATCGCACAGGACTCGAGTCATGCACATGTTTGATCCTCCCAGTTTCCACTGCCATCTGCTTGACTCGAAGAGAGCTAGAAAGAATTTGTAATATCCGATTAACTGGCATGACGATAACAACTCCGCAGTGAAAAGACGCGGAGAGGGCAATTTCACTTGAACCTGCAAGTAAGACAAGAGGACCTTGACCAAGAAACAAGACTCCGAGCCGTTCAGGAGCAAGCTGCAATCTTCCGCTGGAATTCCACATTGTAACCACTGACACAATTTATGCACCTAGACCCTCAGGCTAATAATTCGCACCAGAAGTCAAGTTAAAACGTGCCAGTGATACTGCTCGACTCTCGTCACATGCATGGAGGCCCTCATCCGCACTCGCATGAAAGTTTTTGCTGAATTGCAGAGCGGTTACGCGGGTCCAAGTGTTACCTGGAGCGATCGTGCGTTCCACTCGTCAGGTGGGAGTGGAGAAACTGCTGCCAACTTGTACTGCCTCGTATACTGCTAACCGTTGTCCCTCGAGCGTACGATAAGACGAATGATCTTCAGCCACTCCTCGCCGTCGTCTCTGAACTTGAAGATCAAGCCTGTTATACGTCAAGTCATCAAGTCCACGAGTAATTTCGTTGCCAAAAGATCGCCCCGCATACGAGTACAAACCCCATACGCGTGATGTGACGTCTCTCGTCGTGGGTCGCGTCAAGGAGGTCTCGAGGGACTTTGTTCGAGGTCGAACGTATCTGTAGCTTATCAGTGCTAAGCGGTCTCGGACGACGCTTTCCGAGATGATTTCTTCGGGGTTTGACTTTGACTTGGATCCCAGCCTAGAATGCAACCGCATTGAATGGATATGCCATCACAGCATAGATCGAGGTAGTGTACGGATTCCGCTACGTTCACGGGGTGGGCATCGAGTCACCGACGGTCTGCAATTGACCTGCCGCAAACGTTGGAACGACGACCCCTAGTCTGGTTCGTCTTCCGAGACCGCCTTCCGAGAAGGCCGTGACGGCGTTTCTGAAATCCGGGCGGGCGAACAGTAGCCGAAGTCGATATCTTCGAGCGCTTTGTACGATGGCCGTCGAGTTCGGCGCGGTCGTTGCGACTCCTCGTTTGGCCTAGTTTGAAGTTCAGGATTGTAACCTCCTTACCGCCATCGACGGAGGAGAACGCACACTGAAGGAAGTGAAACCGTTCATAAGCAGTGCCCAAATCATTGTAAATTAATAGCCGCACGCACTGACGCCTCAGCAGAGCATTGACGAGTGGATTGACAAACAGATCCAGTCGACTGACCACTTCAACTATGAGCGAAGAGGCAAACGTTGGGGAAGTTGGTTTACGAGCACAAAACAGAAGCACAAAAGTGGATGAACGATGGAGCGGAGATCCGGAGAATGGCGCAGGAATGGGACCGCGAAGAAGCACGACGAAGGACCGTCCCAGAAGATAATAAGAGGATCCGGGTTCGACTACGGCAGGAGGGGGCTAGCGACGAGCAATTGGGGAACAGCGAGAAAGAGTGTGCAGGGTGCAAAGGAGAAAGTGCAAAAGGATCAAGCCCGAACGGAACGCGCGAGGCTGGAGTTCGTACGAATCGCGGTGGGCTGCCATTTCTGCCTTGTCCGAGGTGCTCGGCTTTCATGATATCCCTTGACCAACTTCTAGTCACTCTCTGCACACGGGTAGAAGACCTTATGCCCGAAAACACTACCAATCTCTTACTGCATCCTGTACATTCGTCCAACCATTCGCGATCGATTCTATCGCATCCTCGACGGAGTTGTCGACTCGGAGAGAAGCAAGGTCGTGCAGTACTGTTTGAAGCTGGCAACATGGGAACAAGAGAGAGTTTCCGAATTCTGGTACGCGTCTGTGGCACGCAATATAGTCACGTGAATTTACCTGTCAATGGTTAACCATCCAGCCGAGCTCAGCGGGGGAACTCAAGGTGCTTGAATCGGGAGATTTACTCGCAGTTCAAATCAGTGAACGAGAAACGTACAACACGTGTTGAGCTGCAGGAACATGCAGTTCGGCAAAGTTGAATGTTGCGATTCATTTCGAGGCTGACCTGACGGGGTGAGCTCAGCTGGGAGATTTACAGAATCCCTCTCGGCAAACACGCCAATCAATTCAAGCTGCGGTGGCGTCTAGCGGAATGACATTCCTTTTACAGTCGATCCTGCCCCTCGTTCTTGCTCTCTGCCTCGTTTCCTTCGCCACGGTGTTCTTGTACTCCTCCACCTTGAGTATCCCCACTACCCTTCTCGCAGCCTCCACGTCATTGCACAAATAGAATGCCTTGATGAACATCTTAAACAATGGCCTCGAATGTTTCTCGAATGAAACGAAGGACGGGAGCTTTGAAAGACCAGACGAACCCGGAAATTGCGCCTGTCGTGTGCTGAATGGTGGATGCAGGGGCGAGTAATCCGCAGCAGGGTACCCACCCCTAACAAGTTGATCAAATAGGTCGCGAAGCCGTGAGGAATCGAACGCTGACCGCCAGTTGATCATAACCTTGATCAAGATGTTCGCCGTCACTCTGTCGGGTCGAAACCCATGGTTCTTGACAAGGGTTTCCAACAGTGCGAGGATTTCGCGGACACGCCGTCCATTACGTAGTGTGGGTTGACGAGACACCCCGTGGACAAGAATGTTCCCCAAGGCGGTACAGCGCGCGGAGGGGATCGTAGATGCTGCGCTAGCAAACATGTGTTTGGCGGCAAGAAGCCGCCCTGATCTCAGAAGCTCTTGAAGCCAACGTTCAAGTGGAGGCCCTGCATAGGGACAACGTCGCAGATGAGAAGACAGTCTGATCGATGTTGGGCCGCGGAGAGGGGTGATTCGTTTGGACACCCGAAATGTCTTGGTTTGCACTGCGATTCGATTTGTGAGGATGCACATAGATCGAGCAATTTTTGGGTGTACGGCTGTAATAGTATCGAGCAGTTTGCTGGCAGTGGTATATTGCCTGTGTCGTATTAGCACACGGCAATACCGGACAAAGAACTGTGGCTGGAAAAAACTGGGCAACCTTCTGAAGATAGAAAGCACCACAGGGAATAGCTGACTGCCTCTCCCTTGCTGGGCTAAAAGAACAAACAACTGTTCAAGATGCCCTCGAAAGTGTTCAGGGGGAACATGCGAATGGTACAAAGCTGCAAGTTCATCGACGATGGCGACAAAGACACTCTCGGGGTGGCGAGTTCGTGGGTTTTCCCTCAGACCACGCGCGATCGCGGAAACGAGCATTCCCCGTTTTTCCAGAGAAAATCGACCGTCGCTGAGAAAGAGCATGGCTTGGCGGAGCGCCCCGCGTTGAGCAAAAGACATAGCGAGGGTGTGAGTTACTCCTGCACCGGGCTCCATCTCCTTTCCTTGCGCGATGATGTAGAGCGCGTAGGCGAGCGAGGGATCTCTGGGTGCAAGAGCTTCCACGGCAGAGGCGAGGACCTGATGCTGCTGTTTCAAGTCTGAAGAGAAAGCCTCTAATGCTGTGAGCACCACGTCTGGGAGCGGGCCCTGGACACGCACCGCCGCTGCAATATATTGAGCGGCAAAGGCTTTTTGCATCGATGTCCGGGGACCTTCCGAACTGTCCTCTATGCGGTAAAGATCCTGACAATCATAGAATAGGGTCGCGTCTGCCAGAACGCTTGCTATTCTGAGAAAGGAAGTGGCAATCGCACACGCGAGACCTTGAGACACCAGACATGATTTCATAATCGTCAACCACAGCTGATACAGGCTGCGTGTTGTTTGTAAGACTCCTTCTGTAGGGGTGGGTTGCATTTCCAGCGCCGAGGACAGTTCTTGTGATATTTTTTCTACGGTGGCAAGGCCAAAAATAACTTGCCAACACGAGGTTACTCGAGGCATCGCATGCTCGCTGGTCCAGTGGGATCCGTTTAAGTGCGGCATCTCAGAGGAATTGAAGATAGAGAACAAGATTAGCGAACTCCAACGCAGAGAAAGCGCATGCGCCGGGGCGAAAACGGAAAAAAGGTGACCAATAGAGTTCTCTGATTTGTCGTTGGAAAGGTGGCCAGCGAAGCCGAACAAGGTGGCAGAAAGGGAGCGAGCTGTCGCTGTCGCATCCGAAATGCAACCATCCAAAGTTATGTCGGATAGGCTGTATTCAGCGACGAGGTCGGAGGTCCCCTGACAAGCACGGCTCCAAAGCACACCGAGGATGGCCTTTTGGGATCGGGTCGACAAAAATGCCCCGTGTTGGATGACCAAGCGATAAAGTAGACGTTGTAGCCGCGGATGACACACGCGGTGAGTCCGTAGAAGGAAAGAAAGATCGCAAGCAGCAAAGTCAAGAAGACGGGGATCTTGAATAGCTAGGAGGGTCTCAAGATAGTAAGCGTGCACCTCGGAGCAACGGGAATGGCGACGAATGATATGGTAGTGGGTGCGCGCACGCAGAATGGCGCTGTAAGCATCGCCCGAAAGAGCTGTAGCGTTTGTATGTAGCGTTTGGCATTATGAAGGAAAGAAAGACCTACGTTCTAAAGGCTTAGCTTGGACCATTGCAAGCTCAGCACACATCAACCAGAACCGATCAGAATCCTGAAGAGGCATTCCCCTTTCTAACTTGTATTTCCCTACTTTCAGGACGAAGGCCCAGTGGGTCCTGTGCGTAGACACCTCCAAGAGACGAGGTGCTTGAGCGACTCTATATACAACGGATATGCGAGGATCGACAGATAATGATCCAAACAAGCCTATTAGGAGGGTGAGCATTCTAAAATCCAGCATCCCAAGCTGGCTCCTGGACTCCACACGGTAGTAGAGCGAGCGAATAGTGGTTGGTGAATAAATGAGAGGGTGGTCTGATGCAACATTTTCTGAGGATAGATACCGCCTCAAGGTGTCGATAGCAGAGTGACTGGTCCGAGAGCATGAGGGTCCCCCAGGATGGAGATTTTCCAGGTGGCCCGTAGAGGACCTGAAGGATAAGCGTAAAGGATCTTGAGGGCCAGTAAGGTGTAAATCTGCAGACGACGAAGCAACGACCGAGGTATCTGGTTCCTCAACTAAGTCTACTGCCGTGACAGCATGTGCGCGACTGAACCGGGATCTTGAAAGTCGTAAGGTCTGTGGACTGAAATAGCAGGACATGGTTAGGTTTGAACAGAAACTAGACACAATGCGACACTCGCCTTGAGTTGGTGTCATGACGGCCAAGCGCTCGGACGGTCGACAGACACCATCGCAACATTCCATTTCATCAACAAAGTTGTAGTTCAAGTGCTGATTTTAGTCGAGGCCCAAGTTGGAAAACAGCAAGTCACGTGTCAGATAAACATGGCCAAGCGTAGTCCGTCGGAGATTCAACCTTATTTAAGAACTTACATGGCAGTTCCCGACGATAATCGATTGCTAAACCTTGTAATCGAGGAGTAGACAACTTCACATCCCTAACCAGTCGCCTTGAAAAATCCGTTGGCACTGCTGGTATATGCTCAACCAGCTTCACAGAATGTTATTTGGCTCATTGCTCTCCACAGAGGTCAATCGGGAGGCACCAGTTATTCGCTCAAAAACCTCTGTATCAACTATGTGAGTCCAGCGCACACAAAATTTACCAGCACTTTATCCTCAGTTGCGTGTCCAGTAACTACACATAACCATGGGTGCTACTCGCGCACAAAAGGAGGTTTACTTCGTCAAGTTGAAGGAGCTCATTGCCAAATATCGTGCGTGCCATAGCACCTCCCACTCAGGAATTTATCAACTCCAGCCATTCAGCTTCTATCTTTTTGGTCAACGTTGACAATGTCGGTTCAAACCAGATGCACCAAATTCGTACTGCACTCCGTGGAAAGGGTGTCGTCCTGATGGGTAAGAACACAATGATCCGCCGCGCCCTCCGTTCCATCCTCTCCGAGAGCCCTCAGTTCGAGAGGCTCCTCCCACACGTCAGGGGAAACATTGGCTTTGTCTTTACTTCTTGTGAGCTCAAGGAAATCCGTGATGTTATTATCGCCAACAAGGTTGCCGCCCCTGCCCGTGCTGGTGCCTATGCCCCCAAGGATGTCTTCGTTCCCGCCGGCAACACCGGTATGGAACCTGGAAAGACTTCTTTCTTCCAGGCTCTCGGTATTCCCACAAAGATTGCCCGTGGTACCATCGAAATCGTGTCAGATGTTCAAGTCGTCACCGCTGGTAGCCGTGTTGGACCATCCGAGGCTACCCTCTTGAACATGCTGAACATCTCTCCCTTCACCTACGGTATGACCGTGGTTCAGATTTTCGACTCTGGGAACGTCTTTGCTCCCTCGGTCCTTGACATCGACGAAAAGGAACTTATCGACCGATTCTTGTCCGGAATCAAGTCAATTGCTTGCATTTCGCTCGCCCTCCAGTACCCGACGATCGTTTCCGTTGTCCACTCTCTTGTCAACTCGTACAAGAACCTTATTGCTGTTTCCCTGGCTACCGAATACACCTTCGAGGGCTCTGAGAAGGTCAGTTCCACATTATTTGCTGACTATTTGTGATGTTCTCAATACATTATCATACTGAAAATGCTGAACTTCATGATGCATCTTCCCATTTTGTTGCTGATTCTTGTCCACCTCAAATGAACCATTGTTTTTCTAACTCTCGTTCCTAGGCTAAAGAATTCTTGGAAAACCCTGAAGCGTTCGCTGCTGCCATTCCTGCCGCTGCAGAGTCCGCTGCTCCGGCTGCTGCTGCCGCAGAGGAGGAAGAGAAGGCCGAGGAGAAGGAGGAATCTGATGATGATATGGTAAGCCAATTCGACCACGCACCGTATAGCGTGACTAAGGGATTGTCCAGGGCTTTGGTCTCTTCGACTGATCACGACCCGTATGCTATTATGTACCATCCCCGCTGTGCACTATATGTAATGCAGAATAATGAAAAGTACCGTGCAACCGGGATTTGTCCGATTGGTGTTTGAGGGCATGTGCAAACTGGCTGACTTCGGGTCTACTCCAAATTCCTCTTTTGTTTCGTAGTAACCCACTGGTTCTGCAACGGGGTATCTCGGAGTAGAGGTGTCGCATGGGATGTACGGAGCGCCGACTGGTTGGATCTGGGCCGGCCTCACTTTGTCCATGGCCAGGTTGTATTGCATTCCTCGGTTCTACGTACTACTTCGTCTTGTTGAATCACTTTCCTGTGAGTCTGGACACTTCAGAGCTACTGCTAGCACTTTGCCACGGTTCAAACGTTCAAGCTTGTCGGCCTACCGAACTTCGAATTCACCTCCGGGTTTCAGTTGGATCCGATAATCTACCTTATCCGGTTTTCCTGCATGATTTTTGTAGGCTCCTACGCTAACTCGTAGCTCTTATAATCCCGGGACTGTCCTCTCATGCCATCTTCACCCTTCCCTCACCTCACCTCCAACTTCGCTGACATGGACTTCAGTCAAGCAAATCATCTCATCGTCGTCTCCAACCGGCTTCCTATTACCATTACCAAGAATGCTTCAGGCGAATACCACTTCAAGATGTCTTCGGGTGGACTTGTGTCCGCCCTCTCCGGTTTCAAGAAGTCGATGAACTTTACTTGGATCGGTTGGCCGGGGTTCTTCATCCCTCCAAAGGATCGTCAATATGTCGACGAGCGGCTCATGGACGAATACTCTTGCCACGCTGTCTACCTTGACGATGACGTCGCTGACCGCCACTATAATGGCTTCTCCAACTCCATCTTATGGCCACTGTTCCACTACCACCCCGGCGAGATGAATTTTGATGAAGAGAACTGGACGGCCTATCGCCAAGCCAATTTGCAGTTCGCCGAGGTAGTCCGCTCACAGGTTACTCCCGGTGCAATGGTCTGGGTGCAAGACTATCACCTCATGCTCCTTCCCATGATTCTCCGAGGACTGGTCGACGGTTCAGCGAGCGGAGACTGGCAGAAACGAGAACTGTCCAAGATTACGGAAGGGTTCGAGGAGAGCTTCTCCACCAACACGGACCAGATTCCCGGCGTCAAAATTGGCTTCTTCTTGCACACCCCTTTCCCAAGTAGTGAGATTTATAGGTACAGCGCCTCTGGTCCGGTATCCGATCCGAGTGTACTAACAACCCTTTAGGATCCTTCCCGTTCGCCGCGAAATCCTCCTCGGTATACTCTTTTGCGACCTCATTGGGTTCCATACATATGACTACGCCCGCCATTTTTTATCTTCATGCACACGTATCCTCGGCTTGCCCACAATGCCTAATGGCGTTGAATTCGAGGGGCGCTTGGCACACGTTGGCACATTCCCCATCGGCATTGAACCTGGTTCCTTTATTGAGGTGAGGGATTATTCACGTCGTGCTGGACTGCTTGCTGAGCAAGAACCGAAACAGAACTTGAAGAAAGACTCGGTAAAGTCGCGTATTGCTCAGTTAGAGCAGCGATTCGCGGGTGTGAAGCTCATCGTTGGCGTTGACCGCCTCGACTACATCAAGGGTGTCCCCCAAAAGTTGCACGCGCTCGAGCTTTTCCTTACACACCACCCAGAGTGGATCGGAAAGGTGAGCACCTGCACGCCCAAGAACGTTGGTGATATTAACGTTTCTGAAGGTGGTATTGGTACAACTCGCCGTTCCTTCCCGCCAAGACGTCGAGGAATATCAGAACTTGCGATCGACGGTGAACGAATTAGTTGGACGCATTAATGGTCGTTTTGGGACAGTGGAGTTTATGCCTATCCATTTCATGCACAAGAGCTTGGCATTTGACGAACTCTGTGCCCTCTACGCCATCAGTGATGTCTGCCTTGTCTCCTCCACCAGGGATGGAATGAACCTCGTAAGGGACCATGTCGTTGTTGCAACGCTCACTGACCTCCATGGTGCATTAGGTGTCGTACGAATATATTGCCTGTCAACAAGCTCGCCAGGGCGTTATGATTATTTCCGAATTCGCGGGGGCTGCTCAGAGTCTGAACGGATCCATTGTCGTCAACCCGTGGGACTCGCAACAAGTCGCGAATGCTATTCATGAAGCTGTCACGATGGACGCTGAGACACGTGCTGAGAATCATCGCAAGCTGTTCAAATACGTCAACAAGTACTCCGCGGCTTTCTGGGGATCCAGCTTTATCAAGGAAATGGGCAGAGTGAGACAAGACGTTATAGACAAAGGAGGTCAAGCAGAACTTACTCAACGAAATGACGAGGAGCCGGGAAGCGACGTGGTGAATGGGCAAGTACCTACCCCGCAGGTGGTAAGCCCCACACCATGAAGCTTCAGAGAAGGTGTGACTTCGCATATTTAGGGACTGACGCAGGCGATGGTTTTACATACACCCCTCCGCTCAAGTTCCTCCAGCATATCTATTCGCTGGCTTTTTTATATGATTATTCCTTTTTTGCGAAAGTTCTCATGACGAACCGACTTTCTAGAACGTATAGACGAGAGGTTATTACGCTTTTTCTGGGTCACTTTTCTTCTAGAATTTTTTTTCCAATCACCATGTGTACACAACGTGCGGTCAATTGCATAGATCTGCACGAATCTTGCGTGGGGAATGTAATGGAAGTGCAATTGCTTGTCGCGTTGCGGTGGGTCCGGTCACGCATGTGGGGGCGACAAGGGGCGACACCCGTGGTATTCTTCATGTAAGTGTCCCACTCGGGTGCATTGCACGGAAGTTTTGATTGTAGTACCCGCAGCGGCTGCGCATGTTAGCTCTCATTGGCAACACCATAGCGATCTTCACTAGCTGGATCACTTTCCCAACGAGCTGGTGTCAAGGTAATCGAACTAGTCCAAAGCCTCCGCCCGGACACCACGTTGTCTGTCCCAACATCCTGGCGGTAACGCAACGTTTTCTGTGTCACCCAAACAAATGTCCATTTTTATTCAGAACTGGTTCGCTTTCAAAGGGCCGTTCGTTTGGACTACATATAAACCGTTCGTGGCATATCCCCGCCGGTTCTTTGTGGAAGGCTTCCAATAGAACATCCAAAAGCAGCAACATGGCGGCCTTGGTTGTTCGAACCGATTTCTCTCCCTCCGAACTTGATGCGCTCTCCATTTCTCGGTCATCGATTTATTGCTCTCTACGGTGACCTCACCCCAGTCGTGCCATCATTGCTCGACGAGGGTGCGTATTATGACAACAACGTTCTACATTCTTTGCAATAGGGCTCTCGTTCTGCACGATGTGTATCCCTCCTCGGCGAAAACGAATTCATGTGCGCTGGACGTTGACGCAGGTCATGTTTCTGCGCGATCAGTCACTCAAAGAAACGAATGGTATTTGTCAAGAGTACTCCATTGACCGTCGTCGATCGCAATTTAGGCTGTGTACGCATGGCGGCACGTCGTCCACGGTGTGATGGTTGGGATCACTCGCGAATGGATTTGCATCGCATACGATCACCTCAAAGCTGCCACCAGTCATGGACGCGTGTGTGCGGCGTCCAACCCTTGGTGTTATACATTGAATGACGCGACCACGCGTATCGTCAGCCTTCAATGTCGAGCGACCCTTTACAGTAAGATCCGCCTCTGACGGGATGTACCCGCATGGTGTCACCGAGCGATGTAGGTGGCAGGGATACGAGCACCGGTTCGTTGATAGCCCCACATATGGGATGGCATACACGTTCGGCGCGCCAACGTCGTGCTTTTTGTGCGCTGTGCTCCTTGGTCAGCTACGAATACATGGACAAAGACATTCCCCAGTACGTGGGGTTGGTGGTGATGGGAGCAACGATATAGTGCAGTGGACACTACCGTTGACTTGACTAAAGGAGTGCCCTGGACCATAATGCCATGCCTAAAACGAGAATCCACCTACCTAGTGGAAAAGTGTTCCTATCAGCAAGTCATAGCCTCAACTGATTCGTATCACCGTGGACAAACGAGTTCTATTTTGTTGGATGGATCTAGTAGTGAAAGGTGATTCCGGTGTGAAACATGGCGTACTCACACATGCCAAGACCTCACAAACGGCGTCCATCGTGTGTCGTTGCTGTGTGAAGATAGGCTAGCAGAAACTCCTCATTTGATGTGTACTGAGGTTCCCTAAGGAACGACGGATCTGTTTTGCTAGGATCTCCATGATAAGGCAAGCCTCTTGTCTCATAACCATCGATTGAGAATCATCCTGAATGGGTGTATGGAGTTCCATGCTGACCGCATGACCTACAAGGCGAATGCGCCCTTGACAGCATCACTGGGTCTCGGGGATCTTCTTTGGCCCCGTCCAATGGAATTGACGAATGTTCGAGCGGTCTACGATTTCTGGTAGGCCGATACGAACCGAGGCTTGGAATGTGAAAAAGTCTTATTTCCGCCGCGATAAAGACCAGTCACTTATCTGGAACAAGGCCTAGGAAATTCAACACTTGTTTGGTTCTGTCGACACAATTATAAACTTCCTTCATGTTGTATTGAAAAGATGGAATGTTCTGCATGGAACAGCGGCACCGTGGGCTGTGTCGATTTACTGTACTTGCCCCTTTGGGCAGGCCGGCAGAGACAAAAGCGCCGAGAGCAATCTAAGACGAGAAAAAAGTTTTATGATTGCCAGCAAGCTGCGGCAACCGAATGGGAAAAAATGACCGAAACTACAACCATTAGAAAGATAGTTGAAGTGGCTAATAATGAGTAAACACGCCATGTAAGCGTGGATTCAGAGCCTAACCAAATAAGCGGGTTGGGAAGGAATGATCGATGCTGAACCATCCTCTCAATTTGATGCGACAGTTCGTGGCTGATGAACTACTGACGGGGATAGAATATTAGGGTGGTCGTACCTCGTCGCCAGTGAACACGGTGAAACAAAGGAACGTATACCCTAGAACGTTCGTACCGCAGCGGGGCGTCAGTGGCTTTGTGAGATAATCACCCTGTGAGACCGGGACGAGCCGGCTCGAAAGCGAACCGTGATGCGCAAACTAGGCTGTATACAGAACTGCATCACGCAGTGCTGTTGGCAAGGGTCTGCCTAAAAATACCAGGCAGGCGATAGTTGGAAGACGAGCGATTGATACTATACGTGGAAAGTCAAAGACACGTGTGGGGATACTGCACGTGTTGTGCTGAGCGACCAAGGAGAGCGATGTGAGATGGATGGCATTGGCACGTACGTGAGTGACGTAGCTTAGCGCTGTACGGGAGGGTGGAATGCTGTCGAGGGTTAAATGAGCCCCTGGAAGCAAAGTGTGAGAAGCTGATTCATTGATTATCTGAGTCATTGGACTAATTCGAAAATGGAAGAAAAGCGGTTGCCTGGAAAGTTCTTGAGGCCTCGGAACAGATGGGTATGCATGAGGAAAGGGGGAGGAGAAGATACATAATGAACCACGGGAAGAAGGCGTGGAGGTCGGGCATGGGTGGGGGGAGTGACGTAGACCGGAGTCGCACGGACAGCGGCGGGCCGCGATGATCTGCATCCCAAAATGGGAGGTGTAAAGATTGGCGATTCCTACACGGCTGGAGTGGAGAGCTACGACGACCACAACGACCCACGAGGACACGACAGACACGGAGAAGAGCGTATTTAAGCCAGCCAAAGAACCGGCCAGGGTTCGCGGACGGGGCGTGGTGGCGGTGGTGTGCCTTGGAAGTTTCCGGGTGGAACGAGGCTGTGTTTTCCAGTGGAATGTTCTGTCTGGTTGTCGACTCAAGTACTGACAAGGAAACGCGTGTCACAGGCCAGAATGACGCCTTGCCAGCTGCTCATTGGTTTGGTTCGCGGGTGATCCAGTTTCTTACTACGCTTTTATATATCCCTTTAACTGCCCTCCTCAGGCTCCCCTTTCCTCCCTGTCCCCGACATGTCCTCCAACAACAACATTCCTGCGATCGTTACAACCGATCTTTCCTCCAAACTTTCCCTCGTCGGTGACGCCCCTCCCTCCGCCCCGCCCCGCGCCATCAGTCCTCCCGACTTACTCTCCCCGTATCCCACACTCCAAACATCCTCCATCCGCCGCTCCTCTTTCGACATACCTCGCTCCCCCTCCCCCTCCCTCACAGTCGTGTCCTCCAACGATGCCGCCTCCTTTGTCCATCCCCCTTCTCCCACCCTTTCAACCCAATCATCCGTACACTTTGCAACCTCTCTCGCCTTGAGAGAGAATAAACCAGACCAACGTTCCGGAGTTTCGTCTCTCCAGCTCCTCAGTCCATCTGCTATCGACAGGACCGCCCATCGCAGGAAGGGCAGCACAACCTCCTTTGCCAGCTCCCACGATGGTCACAGCTCCATCGATGAGACCGAAGCAGATCACGGCGCAGCAGACGTGTTTAATCTACCTTCCATCCGCCGCCCCAAATCGGATGCCACCAGTCTAACCATCGCCTCTCACACACACCCGGACTCCGATTCATCCAAACTCGACGATCACTTTTTGGACGACGTCGCTCCTCCCTCAACCCACGTTCAGCGTGATACTCATTCTGAAGCACAACCTCCCAATCCTGGCGCCTTCCAGCATGCTCCACCTGACCTTGGTCCATTCTCTTTTGACCCCTCTCAACTCGCAACTCTCTTGGATCCAAAAGACCTCGATGCCCTCCAAGCTCTTGGCGGTATCCCTACCATCCTCGACGGCCTCGGCACTCACCCTACCCGTGGCTTACTTCTTGATAATCCTGACCGTGGCGGTGGCCATCCCTCTCATGCTATACTTGGTGCAGGGGAAGGCGCCTCTCAAAGACACGATCGCCATGTACCCAAGTCTGCTCAAGATAATTCCCAATCTTCGACTGCGAACGGTAGTAATGTGCGTAGTACACCTGACGCTCACACTGCCTCCATGGCAGATCGCAAAGCAGTATACGGAGAAAATATCCTGCCACAGCGTCCAACTACATCTCTCCTTGGTTTGATGTGGCTTGCCCTCAAGGACAAGGTTTTAGTACGTAAAGGCTCCGTTTTTGTATCGCCTGTTCCTTCACATTCATATTTTAGGTCTTATTATCCATAGCTGCTGTAGTATCATTGGCGCTGGGCCTGTTCCAGGATTTCGGTACCACGCTTCCTGCTGGCCAACCACCTGTCGACTGGGTCGAGGGTGTCGCGATCATCATCGCAATTCTCATCGTCGTAGGTCATCTCCTTGTTTCGTCTGCCTCCCCTCGTCACCACAATCCCAGGTTGTCGTCGGCTCTCTCAATGACTGGCAGAAAGAACGCCAGTTCGAGGCACTCAATCAAAAGAAGGAAGAACGCACCGTCAAGGTCATTCGCGATGGCAGGGAACATCTCATTGACGTTAAAGTACGTCGCCCACACGGCTAGTGACATCGTTTGACGTGTACGTGTCTCGCAGGAGGTTGTGGTTGGCGACATTGCATTACTGGAACCGGGTGAGGTGGTCCCCTGCGATGGAATATTCCTTTCCGGGCACAATGTCAAGTGTGACGAATCATCGGCCACCGGCGAGGCGGATGCCATCAGAAAGGCACCGTATTCAACTTGCATGGCAATGAAGGATGCACGAAACAGCGCACACCCTGGAGATGACGGCGCTATCGGACGGCAGCCAAAGCATGCATTACTTAGTTCTTCACACACGGATTGTTTCGTTATCAGCGGCAGCAAGGTACTGGAAGGTGTCGGACGATATGTTGTTGTCGCAGTCGGAACGAAAAGTTTCAACGGGCGGATCATGATGGGTAAGAGGAAATTGACTCCCCTTTCCCTAAAGTGTCTCACGTCCCTTCAGCCTTGCGTACCGATGCTGAGAATACTCCGTTGCAACTGAAGTTGAACGTCCTTGCAGAACTGATTGCAAAAGTTGGGAGCGTAGCAGGCCTCGTTCTGTTTGGCTCTCTTATGATACGCTTCTTCGTTCAATTGGGTACGAATAACCCTCCGAGGTCAGTCTTTCTTGTAAGCTTATCTTCCAATGTCTGACCTTGAACGGTTCAAGAACCGCAAATCAAAATGGCATGGCCTTTGTACAGATTCTCATCATCTCCGTTACTCTAGTGGTGGTTGCTGTCCCAGAAGGCGAGTCAACCACGCCACCACTGACCAACTTCGGCTGACACTTGCCAAAGGTCTTCCTCTTGCTGTCACGCTTGCGCTCGCATTCGCTACCAAACGCATGACAAAGGAGAACTTGCTTGTCCGTGTACTCGGTTCGTGTGAGACTATGGCGAACGCTTCTGTCATCTGTACAGACAAGACTGGCACTCTCACACAAAATTCCATGGCTGTCGTTGCAGGGTCCATCGGTATTCACGCCAAGTTTGCACGACAGCTGTCCAAGGTGGACGTAGTCGACGAGCCTCGCTCTCGCAGGAGCACCGACTCTGGAGTTTCTGAACACAACCAAGATTTTTCTATTGACGAGAGCCAAATCAACACCGTTCTTTCACCGCAACTTCGCAAACTCTTCAACGCAGCTATTGCCATCAACACGACCGCCTTCGAGGATGTGGATCATCTGACTCACCAATTGATCTTTATTGGTAGCAAGACAGAGGGAGCACTCCTGAACTTCGCCAAGGAACTCGGCTGGCCCAGTTACATGGAAACCCGCGATGCGGCCGAAGTTGTTCAAATGCTTCCCTTCTCGAGCGAACGCAAAGCCATGGGCGTCGTAGTGAAGTTGGAAAACGGCAATTATCGACTGTACCTAAAGGGGGCTAGCGAGATCCTTACGAAGCTGTGCATTCGCCACGTTGTTGTTTCACCAAACGCGAATCAAGCTAGCGACGACGATGCCGCTGTGGAGACCGCGGAAATCGACACGTACGCTGAAGTCAACGTCTCCCGTACGATCATCTTTTACGCCAATCAATCGCTTCGAACCATCGCAATTTGTTACCGTGACTTCGCCACCTGGCCTCCACCAGGGTTGCACCGGAATGCGGATGAAGATGTATGTCCATCGATCTCACTCATTTCGTCTTCTGATCGATATTTAGATACCTTACGAAGACCTCGCCCACGAACTCACTCTTATCAGCATTGTTGGCATAGAAGATCCCCTGCGCGACGGTGTTCGGCAGGCTGTTGCAGATTGCCAGAAAGCTGGTGTCGCCGTCAAAATGTGCACCGGTGATAATGTCCTCACTGCCCGTTCCATTGCTTCCCAATGCGGAATCTTTACAGCAGGCGGTATTATTATGGAAGGACCAGTCTTTCGGCAGTTGAACGATGCAGAGATGCTCGAGGTCATACCAAGACTGCAAGTTCTTGCCCGTTCGTCCCCCGAAGACAAGAAGATTCTCGTTGAAAAGCTGCGCTCCCTGGGAGAGATTGTCGCCGTCACTGGTGATGGTACAAATGATGGACCTGCGCTCAAAACTGCGCATGTTGGCTTTTCGATGGGCATCGCTGGTACTGAGGTGGCGAAAGATGCTTCCGACGTCATCCTCATGGACGACAATTTCTCCTCGATCATCAAAGCTATTATGTGGGGCCGTTGCGTAAATGATGCCGTGCGGAAATTCCTGCAGTTCCAGCTCTCTACCAATGTAACTGCTGTCATCGTTACGTCTGTTTCGGCCATCGCATCGTCGTCAGAAACTTCAATCTTATCGGCTGTCCAACTGCTCTGGATCAACCTTATAATGGACACGTTCGCTGCTCTTGCGCTTGCTACCGATCCTGCTTCTCCTATCCTTCTCGACAGAAAGCCAGACAAACTCACTGCACCGCTGTTCACCGTCGACATGTACAAGCAAATATTTTTGCAATCGACTTATCAGATCGCCATTACGTTCATCTTCCACTTTTATGGTCTTCAGATTCTCGGCCTCGAGAATACTTCGACGAATGCCACGGTTGTGCAAACTGTAGTGTTCAACATCTTCGTGTTTGCACAAATATCCAATTCTTTCAATTCGAGAAGACTGGATCGCAAGCTCAACATCTTTGAAGGCCTACTGAACAACTATCTTTTCATTGCGGTCACACTCATCGGTAATTTCATACTTTGTGTCCTTGCGATTTTCACGTTTAATCGTCATTTTGTAGAGATTCTCGTCCAGATTCTCGTCGTGTTTATCGGCGGTGCTGCCTTCCAGGTGA
The DNA here is from genome assembly GCA_038092915.1 of Boletus pseudopeckii. NCBI lineage: Eukaryota > Fungi > Basidiomycota > Agaricomycetes > Boletales > Boletaceae > Boletus > Boletus pseudopeckii. The sequence goes on from JBBPRH010000085.1 coordinate 24,751, forward strand.
CAACCATCGGGGGTCCTGAGTGGGGTATTTCGCTTGCCTTTGGCATGGTGTCTATTCCCCTGGGTGCTCTCATTCGCCTTTTACCGAACAAACCTTTCGAACGTCTATTCGTCTCCTTGAGGCTCCTTCCGAGCCCCGAAACGCTTCCTACCATTAGACCTGACGCGGAATGGAACGAAGCTATTGAACTTGTCCGCGACAATCTGGCGACCTTTGCGAACCTTCGTGGTGCCCGTCTACGTTCATCGTCATTTGTCTGGAAGAGTCGTTCAGCACGTGTGCATGACGAACGTAGAATCCCTCTGTTCGTCATCTTCCTCTGATCTCGTTCGCACACTAACACTCCCCGATTAAGACCTTCACTTATGACCATGGTCCCGACTTTAATAGCATCTTCGATTGGGGCAGGCTGGGCACCACAAACTCATGGTACACTCTCGGACCCGGCACGGTACGACCCATCAAAGTCATCGGCAGCGCTCTGGGAGGGCAGGTTCCAAATTCACCCGGACACCAGAGCGGACGACCCGATTTTCCAGAAATGGAGTGCCCACGGTCGCACGCGGCACTCGCCTCCGCCTGTTTGACCCGCTGCGCGATATCGATGCATTTCACATGTTTGGTACGCAACGTCATGACTCTATCATGTTAATGAAGCCACGTCACTCGTACGACCCCATACACTGAGTGGTAATCGAAAGGATACGTCAAGCGGGGACTGGTCCCTGTGCAATATTTTTTTCCCAGCTTACACGAGATACACTAGCACCATAGCATGCAGTTAGGTTTCCTCAGATCCTTCATCGCAAATAGTTTATCCATTATCATAACCCTCACCCCATGGTAATTTATTTCGACCCCCGAATAGACACTACTACACCAGGGGCTACGCATTACATGGTTCTTTGCACAATGGGACTTTTTGTTGGTAGTCATGCATTCATGTCATCTACATTATGACCACCTGGAATATACAATGTCAGTCATGATATTATTGGGCTCTGTGGTGCGAGCTTTCGGCATAAAGGTAGACTTTGGATATCCGTCGACGACTAAAACTGCCCAACTTTCGAACAAACGGTGTTGCATGAAATTGTAAAGTGAGGCAAGCTTGCCCAAATTCAAACTCCGAATGTCTCCGTGATACAATTTTGACACTTCGTTCTAGAAGGACGATCGACTTTTGGCCCGAAGTGGGCGACTGGCACGAGGAGTCGGTAATTACTTTGCACCCGGAAACCGAAACGGACACGCTTGCAAGTGTTGTCCATCATCACGAGAGCATAGCATTGCAGGGCTTTTTCTGTGTTTTCCGTCCAGCTGGAGGCGACCAGCAGGCAAGAACGAAAAGAAGAAAAGAAAGACTGGTCGTGTGCGCACGAGTTGAGGCACCGCGTCTGTTCCGCGCACAGATTAATGAAAACGGCCCGTTGGTGCAGCGCGCCCACGCATTCGCGGCATTGATGTCGAAAGCCTCTAGGTGGGCTATGCACGACTTCCAATTGGGGATCCCCAGATTATACCTCGAAAAAAAAAAAAGGGTGACTGCAATAAACATCGATGATATATAATATTTTCGAGCGTATATAGGAGACATATAGGAGAGATTTGAATTTGCAAGACCGAGGTTTGTGGATTCGTTCAAGGATCCACGGGAGAGGGGCGTCAAAGGCAGCGAGAGGCGAGAGGGGAAGTCGCATCGAGATGCCATTCGGCGAGAGATGACACAACATTAAAAAAATAGAAGATAGGCACGACTGAATGGGTGGACGTCAAGGCAGACACGGGAGAAGGAGGAGCCTGCACTCACGTCCTCAACCCCCCCGTAAATGAAACTTATAAATCTTTCACCGCTGGAGGAGCAACCCAATGTCTCAGGAGGCGGTCGTCTGCATCATGCCCCCATAGGTAATACGACGCTCGTTGTTGTAGTACGAAAAGCTGTGAAGGAAATATGCGGCATACACCTCTGAACAGGAGAAAGGCCAATAGTGATAGTACTGAGACTAATTGACACGAGCGGTAATGAACAAGACGAGGTGAAAGCAGTGAAAGGAACAGTGCGCACAGAAGATGAGTTTCTCCCAAGGTTCCAAGGCGTTGATGGCAAACGTTGTTTCAATAACCAACTTGCGTCTCCAGAGGTAGTTTCGTATGCGGCCGGAGTCACGCATCATACTGGGGACGGTAGGTCGGTGGTGGTACAAGTCAGAATCCCGGAGTGCAACTCTGGGAAAGGCAGCTGTTTTTATCAAGCGGCGTGAGAGGTGATGAGGATAATCGAACTAGTGCTATAGTGCTAAGTTCAACTCGTGGCACTTGATAACATGTCATGTTCACGTGATCTCTCTCAAACGTGAACCAGTAAGATATATGAGCAGTACACATCTGAGCGAATAGGTATAGATGATATATGTAGAATCAGCATTGGATATCAGAAATGCTTCGGTGTATGAATGCTGTCTTATTATTCATCATTGGTGAACCTGCGGAGCCAAGAGAAACTCACAGTAGCGTCATAGCTCAAGTCATAGCTCCTTCAGTGTTGAGGGATCAACGAGATGCCGCAACAACCGTTCATCGCCATCTTGACCCCACAGGTAGTAGGTTGCACGTTGGCGCATGATAGAAACATGCTGCGGCAGGTATTGATACAGCCCGGAGACAAGAAGAAGCGTGAAAAACATGAAAATAATCACTGCAAACTTCCTGTAAGAGACCTTGGACGACGGCGATTCACACGAGGGGGAAAGCCACGTCTGATGCTTGTCAATGGTATAGGGATACTCACTGGAGAGTATCTTCTCCCAAGGCTCCAGCATAGAGAATGCAAGGGTGGCCTCAAACTTCAACCGTTGACGCGATAGGTAGTTCCTCAACATTTCATAAATAGTGCGAGGTTGCGAACCAGGCTAAACAAGGACGTCGAGAACGGTTGGCAAAGGTTTCTCGGATGGGACGTAGGCCACCGCGTTCTCCTATACGGAATTAGTTGGGTGGGGAGAAAGGCGCTGCGGTTTAACAACTCGCCAAGGGTAAACTGTCTGTGTGCCTTTTTGACTCTAACTGGTTTCTCGGCACGTGACGTTTTCGCAGTCTTGGCAGATCAAGGAGCGGGCGAGCCGAAACTCGGCAAGGGGTTAATTGCCTGTTCTGGAAGTGACCACCCCACTCGGATCCCATCCGCAGCCTCGGAAAAAGCGAGCAGACGCGAATAAGTGTCACGTGCGTCCGTCGGACTATCAAATATCTTAGCCGGCGACCTTCCGCAGTCAAAGTGTCATCAATACCCTAATCTCATCTCACTTATGACTTTGCACGCACTTTTGACAACCTGGCCCAGATGGTGGTCCATGAATGCATGACGGGGTGCATTGCTTGCCAAAGTCTTATGTTTGAGGAAGAGGCTACGCTTGGTGGTAAACAAGAACTTTCGACTGCGCACCAAGAATAACGTTTTACCGCTAGACCCATGAAGAAAATTTGATATTCAGGTTCGCTACTGGTCGGTGTATCTTTAACCTCGACGCGAGCGTGAGCACCGGACCAACGGACGCAGGCTTATGTCCTCTCCTGTGGCCGCCTGCCAGCGAATCATTGTCTCAAAGCATCTCGACCAGCTATACCGAAATGTCCTTTGATGCTTGGGTTTCTCGGTCCCACTTCGTGTATCCGATTGACAATGGCTGCCTTGCTACTTCCTCTATGACTTCGCTTCTGCAGAGGGACTCCCTCTTCTCACCACTGGTTTCGTCCTTGGCTTCGTTATCTCATTCGCGATCTCCAACTATCATGCTTACCTCGCCTTAGGGGCCTGGAGGGTTGCCCTACAACGTCTTTGGCTGGCTTTTGCGCCTTGTCCTCTAAGCTTTTTTTCTAGGAAGACATTATCGACAGAACCATATGACCAGGATGCCAGTGGAAACAAGGAAACGAGGAGATTGTTTTCCCCTCCAGACAGCTGGATCGATATGTCCCTTCCGGAGATACACCAGGTATGAGCCACGTGTCACATCTCCGGCTTCAATTGACAATAAAGCACCGCCCTAAGCGTCTAATCGCCCTCTTTGATGGGGTCTCCATCGTACCTTCACGTTTCGAGCGTATTCATCCAGCGCTTGTTGTCAGCGAGTCCCTTGCCACCCCCTACCCGCCCGCTGAGAAATCAGTCGTGAAAGCAGTCACATTCATCGCGACAAAGATTTTGGCATCATGCAACGATGTCCCTACAGGACTACAAGACGGGTAAGGGGGCTTATCCCGTGCGCTAACCCCTTGTGTTCACAGTGATCGAGAAAGGTTGGGGTGAAATGCATCCTCTTTCTCGTTCGTATTTGTTGCCCAAGAGTTCGTGCTGCTCTATGCACCGCGTGAACAACGAAGAACTTGCAATGGTAGCATGATGCTGCAATTGGCTATATGGCAAATACTCATGCGGCGAAGCGATGTGACAAATGAGTAGGTCTTGTATCCTACGATCCACAGGATTAACTATGTACACTATCTATGGATAGAGGAACACTAGTCACGACATTGTCATGTAGAATCAGTCCACGGGGACGCTCCGCAAGCTAAAAAGTGCATATTCTGTCGGAATGCCAAGGCAGGATCAAAATATGCAGTCTGAATCATCGCATCGCATCCCTGTTCACGTCGACTAGCTGTTGCTGGAGCGGAAGACCGAAATGGCGATGCAAGTGAAGCAGAAGTGGCCAAATGAACGCTTAATGGACCTCCCGTTCGCCGGTCATGTAGGCGATACTTACTAGCAAAATTCGCCGACGATACCAAGTTCCTCATCGTCCCTAGGTGCATAAATAAAGAGATATTCTTTCGGAAGGGTTGTTGTTCCGCTCAGGGGTCGCCCCAACCACGTTCTATGATTGGAAACAATTAGGTATTCTGTGGCAAGCCAAACAGAATGAGATGAGATACCAAGTTTGCAATCCTGAGGAGATAGCATGGGATTGAACGTCAAAGGATTAAGGAAAGCATATTCTGTCCCTCTTAAAAACTACACACCTCTTTGACCTCCTCAGATGGAAAAACAGTTTATCTGGCGTTGCGGTATAGAGTGCCAACCAAGGATGGGTCGTTCCCCACTCCTCTCGAGAATGCTATCTGGGTCACTTATGGTTGCAGGTGACTGAAGGGTAGTGGAAAGACGTTGGTTGTAGCGGTAAGGGCAGCGAGAGGCATCGTAGCCATGGTCAACTGATTCTCTACAAGGGGGCGTGCTCGATATATTATAATATAGCCGACAAGCGGATGACCTTGTCAAGCAAAGGTGATAGGGGCACTGATCCGTTGCATTTCCCATCCTGGACAATTGACTCGTGCCTTCCGAAAGGCAAAGGCGAGGCGAGTATACAACCGCAATCTCCATCTTACCCATTAACCACCACCATGGATGTAAATACCCACTTGCAAAGCTCTGTACAAAATCCCCTACAGCAACAAGCTCAAACCAATCCCCTCCCTGGTGATCCCTCACCTCCCAACGTCCCAGAATATAGTAGTGTCACTCCGCGCCCTCCGCCTACCAGTGATGCCAACGATATTGGCGCTGAGACTCTAAAGAAACTACTCAAAGCGGAACTCCGTGAATTAGGGTTCGAGTATCTTCTCATTGATCTTTTATCGCTGGCGAACGCTCGTTTTTTTCACAGCAGAACATTTGGGAACATACCTGATGTTCCGATCTTCAGCGAATGGGCTCGGCGGTAGGCACTACTGCTATGTTCACCTCAATCACTCGATCTCACGATGCACCAACAGTTTGGATTGCTCGAATTCTGCGGTCCACCGGTCAATTGTGGCTGGTATATGTGGAAATATCAAAGAAGGTGTTTATTCTGTCGCCGTGTCCGGCTCATACAAGGACGACGAAGATGGGGGTGAAGTCATGTATGAATATTTGCCGAGATGCTAATCTGTATCTGACTCTCAACAGTCTCTATACTGGCACAGGTGGTAGGCGGCGATGGAGCGACGCCAACCCTCCAAAACGTGTATGTCACTGTAACATTCGACATGGACTAACTGCGGGGTTGACATCATACGCATTCTTTTAGCTCCGTATGGGTCCACAGACAGAGGATCAATCGTGGGACACGCCTCAAAACAAGGCATTGATAGTAGGGTGATTCCCTGATTCTATTCTTTCATTTATTGTTATTTCTCAGGTATCATTCCATACCGGAAACCCTGTACGAGTTATTCGTTCATGGAGGTGTCGCTCGCAATATGCACCTCTTCGGGGGTACCGCTACGACGGACTGTACAAAGTGGCTGCGGTATTTTGCATGTCTCGCCGGCTCGGTTGCTAATCACTTACAATGTTATCTCAGTATTGGACGGCTAAAGGGTGCAACGGAAAAAAAATCTGTCGCTGTCGATTAGAGGTGCCGTGTCATCCATCTCTGCATATCACTCGCTGATGATTTCTTCATTTCATTCAGCGCCTACCTGGGCAGCCGCCTATTCCAGTGCGGCCAATTACCATTCGTGCCTCAAGGAAACTCCTCAGAGAACGCCTGGTCTCCCATCCCACTTTCAACCCGTTGACATGCACCAACGATGTTGACGTCGGGCGAAACCAAACCAACACATCTCCTATGCAATCGGCAGGAGGCACTGAGGGAGAGTCTGGGGGATTGCCAAGCTCACCACAGCAGCGGGCACTGTCCGAGACGTTCACTGTATGTGAAGAGGAATCCGATGTGAAAGTTCCACAGTCGCCGTCTCATCAACGCCAGGTTTCACCTAAACGTAGTGGTGTCCTGCCGATCTACAAATGGGACCCGAAGAAGCACGAGCTAGTGAGGGTGCCTGCTTCTCAACCGATCCACGAAGACCTCGACACTGGAGAAGGAGACGAAGAAGAGCATCGGGGTGAAGACGACGCGACACTCGTTTCGTCTGAAGACGGCCATGTCAACGAACGTATGGAGGGGGAATACTTTTCCGAGGGAGTTAACTAAGATATCAGAGTCGATCAGACGAGTCATTCGCATCAGGCCCTCTGGCATGAATAACCAGGGGGGGTTCACACTGGCAGGATACTATGTTTCAGTCTATGTACAGTACTAATATGTCAAACATACAACATTCGCGAGAAGACGACGGCATCGGTAATGTGGATAATGTTTGTGAAAATACTTCCGTTTTCGGAGTGCCGCAATTGTGCTGCGCCGCTGCCCGCAAGTTACTCCTGTTACCTGTACAAGCGACAATGGGTATCCTATTCTCCCTTCCTCTCGTTGGTTCGTTAGGGACAATAGCCACCTCATGTCTTGGAGGTCTGGCATTCTGTTTCACCAGCACCGCAGGTCTGTCCACTGTAATGCGACGTATGGCTGCACTCATGCAGGTTTCATAAGCCTCCATGTTCTGCAAGTCATGCAATTGCAACTCGTCTATTGCGACTAGGATTGGTTTTGCGGCAAGTTCTCGCAATAGCTCACCGTGTGCTCAATTCCATAGCTTCGACTTAGATCATATTCATCCTCAATTCACTTTTGGCATGGCTCATGAAAACACCGTTCGCCATACGCAAAATCGAAGAGTGGAGCTATGACTACATCAAGATGGAGTGCGAGGAAGGCAAGTGTTACGGTGTACTCGCAGTGCGTCCTTTTTGTCCTCGCCTCCAGTCCTCGTTTTCTTTATACTTCCTCTAGGTCCATCGACTTTGTTTTGCATTATTCCTCTTCCACTCGCTTTTGAGTCTATCCCTCATCGGTGTGACCGAATCCAGGGATAAACGCGCAGCAATACAAAATGGGTAACGTAATCTCTCTTCCTTGATACCCGTCCACTCACCTACTCCAGCTGGTGGGGCCCCAAAGTGTTACTTTGGCTCTTGTTGATGGTTGTCACTTTTTTCATCCCGAACGGTTTCTTCATTTTCTGGGGAGATTATGTCGCTCTCATTGGCGCGACAATTTTCATTCTTCTTGGTCTCGTTCTCTTGGTCGACTTCGCGCACTCTTGGTCAGAGACTTGCCTGGAAAACTGGGAGAAATCTGAGTCGACCCTTTGGCAATGGATCCTCATCGGCTCTACTGCTGTGATGTATATCATGGCCATCACCCTTACTGGCGTCCTCTACGGATACTTTGCCGGTTCTGAATGCACCCTCAATCGCTTCTTCATATCATTCAATCTTTCTCTCTGTATCATCAGCACGATCATGTCCATCCACCCAGCAGTGCAGGCATCTAACCCACGATCCGGTCTCGCTCAGTCTGGCATGGTGGCAGCCTATTGTACATATCTCATCACCTCCGCTGTGACCAACCATGCTCACGACTCTTGCAATCCATTTACACGGTCGAGTACCACGGGGACGACGACGGTCGTTCTTGGTGCGGTTTTCACGTTCCTCGCGATTGCCTATTCCACTAGTCGAGCAGCCACACAGAGCCGAGCGTTGGTGGGCAGAGGGAAGAAAGGTGGTGCCGTTTACCTGCCCATCGACGACGAGCCGCAGTCAGAGATGGGGGTAGTAAGTACGCAACCGGGGCGCACGGAATCTCCCAGATATCAGGCACTGCTGGCTGCGGTACAAGCAGGGTATATTTCCTTTTCCCTTTACATATCGGCCTTATTTGATTTTGAACATTTTAGAGCTATTCCCGAGTCTGCGCTACACGAAGAGGAAGAAGAAGAAGAAGATTACGGAGAGACCAAGGATGATGAACGTTCTGGTACTCGCTACAATGTAAGACTCTTCGTTCTCGTGTCGTAGCGCTGCTGAGCACGTGTACAGTACGCTTGGTTCCATGTCATCTTTGCTCTTGGCGCGATGTATGTTGCGATGCTGCTCACAGACTGGTCGGTTATCGATTTACCCAAATGCACTTGTTCTACTTTCTCACTCTTCCATCCATAGGAATGTGGTGTCAACCGAACAGGGTAGTGTTGACTCGGAAGAGATTGTTTACATCGGACGCTCAGAGACAGCAATGTGGATGCGCGTTGTCAGCAGTTGGGTTTGCATGCTCCTTTACATGTGGAGTTTGCTTGCACCGGTTTTCATGCCGGATCGGTGAGTGCAAGTCCCTCGCTTGTGGATCGCATTTTGATGCCGGTTGCTCAGTTTCGGGGACTTGTAATATCTCTCACTTTACTTTGGAATTTTCGCCTACTATCTTTTTATTTCGAAGATCATAGAACACCGGACTATTTGAATATACAACCACCACCACCACCACCACCACCACCACCAAAGCAGTTTCATACGTACAACAGCTGCAGCTTCGAGTGGCTCTGGACTCAATTTCCCGATAAGTTAGCGGTTCGGACTGGTTGGCACCTAACTTGGATGTATCCATACCTTCCTGTCCCAGTGTATGTGAAACGTTTCCAGTTCAAGGTGACCGACGTGATGCATTTTTACACCTGGTAACTGTATACCTAAGCAGCCTTTATATGACTTCAGCCGGAGGGGAATTAGTAGAAGCGATTCGAACGTTCAGCCTGAGTCGTCCTCCCAGATCGATGACAGATGTTTGAAGACGACGTGGACCCGCCGTTTCACAGCGGCCTCTCAAAGATGGCGCACAGAATGGCGCTTCTGTTAAGAAGACATGTTCCCTCCAGAATTTTTCGCGTGTATGAAGGTTTAATTCTTGGACAGATAGCCTGACAATGAAATGAAGATTCGTAATGATAGCACACTTTGCCTGTCATCCGATGGTCCCAGGATGAAAATGTGAATTCACGAGGTGTAAAGTTGATCACAGAGCAGCAGCACTCGTTTTCACTCCAGTTCTATGCGGAATCAAGTCATACTCATGTCGCCGAACGTAAGATGCCATTCTGGATCTTGAACGTACACCATGTTCTTGATTGCTAGAATTGAATTGATTCGAGTGAGAAAGAAAGCGGAGGCGCCGAATCTGTGAGTTCTTACTGTTGATCGTGATTTGAAGATCTCAGCCACGTGAGTGGGGGATCCTTCCTCCGTATCGGTCGTGTCCTCATGTCTAGCCAGCCAGATGGTGCAGTCCGTAAGAAAGGTAAACGAAGGGCCCAGAGCTGGTTTCCTAGTAGTTGAGGAGAAGGCGGACAAGGGATTGTGAGGAGGAGAAGCGGACGTGTTATTAACGATCTCCAAGGAGTCAGACAAGGCCCATGATGTGAAGTGCATTAGACACTCACAAGAAATGTCAAATAATACGATCGGGCCATTCTGCGAAGATGTTGCATGAAGGTGGTCATCATCGCGTGTCCATGGGATGATACAGCACTGAGAGATGGTGCCAGAAGGGGAGTGACCGAATCGATAATAACCAGGCGAGCTCTAGGACTAGGCAGTGCGTTGGCCTGACATCCTTGAACCATCTGTACCAAGGGTCAATCAAGCATACGTACAGTCAGCGAAGATTCGATGTCTTCGAGAAGTGCATGTGCAGTCTCGATGTTGAGTACGAGCGAGACTTGCAGTCGCTCTAGCACTGTGGAGAAACCCTCCAGGTCCTCAGTTTGTTTGGGTAAGTGAAAGCAGGATTATCACCTCTCCATCTAATTGTTGGGCTATTTCGCTGGTCCGCTCGACAGAAAAGCCTCCTATAGTATCCATCCACAGAACAGATGCATCCCCGTACGCCACTAGCAACCGCAGAGCAATTTGCAGCACGAGCGACTGAAATCCCCTTTGAGAAATATGATGGTTGAGTCAAATCATCCATACCGTCTTTCCAGATTCTCTATCCCCGGAGATTTCAAAGACGCGGCCATTACCAAAACCACTGACCAACGCGTCGAGTTCATCTACGCCGCAGGTGATGTCCGTATCATAGTCGCGACGTCTTTGGAGTTCCTCTGTATACAACTCGTCCCCTTGAATACCACGAGCGGATGTGCTCTCAGCAACCAATCCAATGTATGTTTTGAGATCCGCAAGGCTAACCACGCCGGGTGGTAGTCTTTGGAGAATGTCGATTGGAGTCCCAGAGAATAGGAGATCAGTATCTGTTCTGATTCCACAGGCCTCGAGAACGACGACGAAATCACTTGGAATTGTGGGGATCAATGACTGGAGTCGCATCTGGGCTCTTCTGATACTTGGTGGTCGATATAGGCTCGTCAGCCCCTGCTGACCGGGCGAAGATTTTGCCCTCCGCTCTTTTGGGTTCTGGGTGAAACAACAGAATGAGTCGAGCGTTCTACCAAATAGTATACCGAGGTTGTAGCCTTGATTCCGGAAACGCGTAAAAAAGGGAGTGGTGAACGTCCGCGTCGCGGGCGGTGACTCTCTGAGAGACTCCATATGGGTGCATGTCTGAACCACCTCAAACAGACGTCTCCCGCCCGTCTGCTCTTCCGACAGCGACACTTCATCAACGTAGCGCAGTCAACGCGCTCGTCGACCAAAACTCAGACGAGTACCTCGACAACATCGAAGAGGAGTGGAACAAAAAGCTAGATGCTGAGGTCGAAGTGCTCGTGGATGGCATGGTCGACATCGTCAGCCTTGCTTCCGTGCGTCCATCCACCGCGTCGGTACAGGGCGTCGATCCTGACCGCCTACTAGGTTGGAGACAAGGACAAGTTTCGCATTGCCCAAGAGTCCTTTCAAGCAGAGTCGCGTGCCGAGTCGATGGTAAGCCTCCTCTTGTACTGCGACCGCGCTTTCCGTCATTAATCGTCATTGGCCGTAGGTGAAGGCAGCAAACTCGCTGCTCTCGATCACGCACTCTCTCAAGTTGCTTTTACTTCTCTCGGACGAAGCACAGATTGCACACCGTCGGGATGTAGAACTAAAGCATGTGCAACAGGAGAAAATCGAGGCACAGCAGAAGGTTGCAGAGTTATTGGACGAACTGCTGAAACGGCCATGCACTAGCTCATCTATCTGATATGGAACGGTGATATGTTCGTTGGAGGGGGTGCGGACGATGGACTTTCCTGGTTGTCGAGCGTAAACGTGACGTGGTACGTGGTGCTTAAAGGTGTCCTGTCTTCGATTTCCCAAGCGTTTTGCTACAGTTATTCTTCATGAATGACACCACGCACATTGATGATACCCACCAACTCAACGTGCGAGCCTGAGAGTTTCCCCGATCTCCAATCGCATCGTCGATAATCACCTGTCTAGCTGATAGCATCTGGTCTTGCGATACTAATCACGAGCTCAGTTCTGGAGTATGTAACATCTGTATGGCTCGGAAGGATACAACGAATCGTGCACGCAATGGGTACGTCCGCCTTTTACCACGCTCTGGAGTGCGAACTTGTGATCAGCGTAGTCTGAGTGATGAGAAAACTGATCATGTGGTTCATATATATACTAAGAGGCGCCAGACGGTTTACTGGATACCGGTTTGATACCTCAAGAGGCCTCATTCGTCAGTGGATTCCTTCAATGATCATCAGATGGCGAGACGATATTTATCTAACCTGATGGATACAGGTGTTATCTATAATCTCTATCTCTACACCAATCTACCTAGGCCTGCACCACCAGCGATTTAACGATGTCGCAAACTGCGCCTTATGGGAAATGGGAATCGACTATAACCCCAGAGTCCATCGTGCAAGGCGTGAGTCCAACTCCCTGAAACTTGACTCGCGTAAGAACAGATCAGTGACGGGATGGCCTCAGAGTATCTCCTTTGCCGACCTCTTCGTCGACCCTACAAACAACAAAATATACCACACAGAAGCGCGTCCAGAAGATAACGCTCGCTATGTGATTGTAGATACGCTTGCAGGACAGGACGTCATACCATCTCCGTACAGCGCGCGTACTGGCGTTCAGGAGTATGGTGGAGCTGCAGCGATCGCCTATGGAGGCATTTTGTACTTCTCCAACTCCACCGACAACCGTGTGTACTCGGTTAATGCGACAACAAAGACACCAGAGCCAGTCACACCAGGTAATCCTGGTTAATCCGCCGTGACCGCATCGGCTAATCGTTGCTGGAGTGTAGAAAACCCAAAGTACAGATACGCCAACTTTGCCGTTCATCCCGTACGTCATGAACTTCTTGTATCTATCCTTGAAGATCACACGGTGGATACCCCCCAAACGGTCGTCACGACACTCGCTGTCATAAACACGACTCGGAAAGCGGTTTTCCCCCTCATCGTCGGCGCCGATTTCTATGCGGCTCCAGTGTTCAATCCATCGGGTACCAAGATCGCTTGGCAAGAGTGGTACCACCCAGACATGCCTTGGGAAGGCTCCTTAATCAACGTTGCCGACGTGCTTGTCCAAGAGGACACAATCGTCGTCTTGAACAAGACACGCGTTGCCGGCGAGCTGCTCACAAAGTCCGTCGGCTACCCTGCTTGGACATCCGATACCACATTGGTGTTCACCTCGGACGAACTAAACGGCTTCCAGAATCCATTCATCTACTCTACCCTGACGGATTCTGCTCAACTCGCCATTCCCGGGTCTATCGAGGAGGACTTTGGTGGACCTGCGTGGCACCTTGGTGACTACCCCTACGCGATTCTCGACGATCCCAGAGGCGGTGATGGCAAGTTCGCCGCTTTCACTGCTTTCCGTAATGGCCGGAATGTCTTGTACATTGTCAGCCTCTCTGATGACAGGCACATCGTGGAGATCAAAGAATTCCCCTTCTCCACCGTCAACTGCGTCAATCAAAGTGGGGGCATGTCTATCGTCTTCAGCGCGAGTAAAAGCGACGCTCCAGGCGGTGTTTTCTCGTGCACATTTTCTGGAGCGTCGTTTGCCCCATCATATCAAATTCTCAAGTCAAGCGCCCCACAGTCCGTGTCGGGTAACGACGCGTATATCTCTCCTCCTCAGCCGATCACACTATACAGAGATGAGAAACCCCTCCACGTGGTGTACTATTCGCCGAAGAATCCCGGATATTCGGGGTCGAGTGTTCCTGGCGAAAAGCCTCCCTGTATCGTCAGTGTTCATGGTGGCCCTACCGGCATGACACCACAAGTCCTCAGCTGGCAGAGGTTGTACTACACGAGTCGCGGCTACGGCTGGTAAGCACGTTGTGACAGACCTGATGCTCTCGCATGAACTGAGTTGTTCGGAAAAGGTTGGATGTGAACTACGGCGGCTCGTCAGGTTACGGTCGGGAATACATGTAGGAGTTGAGTTACCCATTGTCTGAATACCTGTCTTATCCAATTTCAGATCCCGCCTTGCTAATAACTGGGGCGTCGTAGACGTCCAAGACTGTGAAGATGCCCCGAAGCTGCTTGCAGCTGCTCCGTATTCACTCATCGATGCTCAACGCGTTGCCATTCGAGGTGGATCTGCGGGCGGTTTCACAACGTTGGCTGCGGTCTCCATCGCGCCAGACCCTGGGTTCTTCAGGGCAGCCACATCGTCCTTTGGCGTCTCTGATCTCGTATCACTCGCCAAGTTCACTCACAAATTCGAGCTGAGGTATATGGAAAAGTTGTTGGGCGGGACTCCAGAGGTAGTCCCGGAGGTGTATGCAGCGCGTAGCCCTTTGAATCATGTAGACTGGATCAGGACGCCACTCCTGGTGCGTGTCTTGAGATGTCCACGGTTTCTGAGACACTAAGGTTTTCCGGTTCAGGTGCTTCAAGGGGCAGAAGACAAGATTGTGCTTCCAGAGCAGGCTGAGAAGATCGTGAATAGGATCATTGAACTTGGCGGTGCGGATAGAGTGAAATATCACCTATTCCAGGGGGAAGGTCACGGATGGCGACGTGCCGAGTCGATCAAGGAGGCGGTCCGACTCGAGCATGCCTGGTATGATAAGAAATTGCTCTGATTTGTACGAACAATGTCTTTTTCGCGTACGTTGTGTTTGAGAGTTGTACGAAAGGTTTGACTCGGATTCAGAAATGTACCCGGAACAAGGCAGAGAAGTTAATCATGTGCATTCGTCATGAATGCCGGGATTGAGAAAGTCCTGTTAGAAGTTTCTGTGTGATTATCTCGCACACTCCCCATCATGTCCGACCTCAAAGTAGACGGTTTCAAGGTATCCCTTTCACCAAACCCCCTCTTCCTCGCTCGCCATCACCCTCATTTCTCTTCTCTCAGGCATCCGAGATCGTTTCCAGACTCAACTCCACCTTTGACGACTTCACCGACGCTGAGCGCACCGCCCAGATAAAAAAGGTAAACGTTGTTTCCCCCAACCTGTATTGACACCAACCAACCCCACCCCAGACCGCCGCCATATTCGAACTGCGCCTCACCAACGCAAAAAAGCAAGAGGCCGTATGGACGATCGACTTGAAGGACAAGGGAACGATCTACAAGGGGCCCGTACGCGCACCCGCCAAGGCGGGCGTGACGCTGTTGATGAGCGACGACACGTTTGAGCAGCTTGCGTCTGGCACGGTGCGTTTTTAGGTTTGGGGTCCGTGGTGTTGAGCGTTTGGGTTGGTTCGTCTGACGGGTTCACCCCCTTAAAATCAGTTGGATGGTCAAAAGGCGTTCATGACCGGAAAGCTCAAGACCAGAGGCAACGTCATGTTGGCAACCAAACTCGGCGCGGTACTCGAGGTGCGTTCTCCGGTTTGGGCTCGCCGAGTGGGTCGTTTCGGGATTGATTCCCCCCCTTTTTTTGCCTATAGACTGCCAAGGACAAGGCCAAACTCTAAGTTGTTTCTTTGCGCCGCTCAGGTGCATCGTATAACTGCCCGTCGCATTCACTCTCCGTCCTGTCCACCCAGAGTGGTGATCGTATTCTATTCTACAACCCAAGTCTTGTAACGCTAAACGAGGTGGGGAAAACGAGGTGGTGTGCAGTGTCAAAGAATGAGTGTGATCCATGTATTTTCATCCATGGAGAGGCAGAAATATCTAGCACAAGCAGATTCAAAACATTCCTCCGAACAACCCGCGCTGGCGCCGTGGGGTTGGCTGGGAATCAGGTCGGAGCGTCGAGAGACTACTGAGCTGCTTCATCACCTGGAAGTCGCACGTGAGCACGCGAAGAAGTGAGGAGATGGGGATATTCACCTCTTCGAGCTTATCTTTCCGCTCTTGAAGTTCTAGGTGACGTCGTATCACCGGGTTCTCTCGCGCAAACTGGATGATTTCGTTACGGTCCAAGTCGTAGATCAGCCGCGAGTCAATCTCTCGCGGGAACTAGCAACGAGTTCAGAAGTTGTCTCTAATCCAGAGACTGGAAGGGACTGACCTGATAGAAGAAATGATCTAGAAGCTCGATGTTGATGAACATCGTCGACGTGTAAGCCAGCTTGTCCGCCACGACATTGAGGAAGACTTCGGGACACAACACGTCATTCTCAGGACCACCTTTACAACGTTTTGACTTGAGTGCTGCGAGACGAAGCCTCAGTATGGACAACCTGTCGCTGTACATCATCGCCTGTCGTGCTGTCAACATGTCAGGGTGGATTCACGAGAGCCCCGTGTGCGTCTCACCGTCCAAGATCTGTGCTGGGGGGTATCGATACGAGTCTGGCTCCTCCGCAGGCCCTTCGTCCCCTCCAGTCAACCGCCTATTCTTCCTCTCCTGCGCCCGTTCCTCCAGCTCTTTCACGTAACTCGTCAACCCATTCAGTCGCCTGCTCCCTCCAACCTTCTTCCTGATTTCCTTGACCTTGGCTTCACACATGGCGACCTCCTTCTCGAACAAGTCCGCCGCGCGTCCACGTCCCTGCTCCCACTCCCGCTCGTCCACATCCACCTCATACTTGAACGGTTTGATGCAATTCTCCACCTGATCCGACGTCATCCCAATCCGGTCCCTCAAGATCATGTGCGAAAACTGCACGAGTCGCTCCGCTGTACGAGGATGATGGTTGAACGGCTCTCCAACAGCGATCGAGTCGATCAACGCTCTCAGCCCGTCCGCGACGAGAAGCGTCGAATCCCGCCCCACACCCGATTTCGTGAGGAGTGACGCGGCAGCGTCGAGCTTGTGTCGCCAATACGCATCGACCTCGCTGGCTTTCAACCTGGGATCAGCCCCGAGAGTCCCCAGTTCCGATGCACGTTTGTCGAACCAATATAGCTGCTCAAGCACGTCCATGACTTTATCGTCGAGCATAGTTTTGAGCTTGGCGCGCACTTCGGGCTTGCGGAATTGCGAGGAGAGATCCTTGAAACGTGCTTTGAGGGCGTCCACGGTTTCAGCGACGTAGGACTCTGCCGTTATGCGCCTGTCATTGTATTGGACTTTGAATTGATAGGTCGCTTCTTCGAGCTCGAGCTGAACTGCATTGGTGATTCCGTGGAGGGAAGAGGCCATGCTTGATTCGAGGACTTCCATGAGGCGACGCCGGAGGGTATCAGTGCCTACCATCAAGGAAGAGGACGCGCCAAAGTGTTCTCTGTGGTTGCTGAAGTAGTCTTCTTCGTTCCGTTTGACGAGATCGCCGGTAGAATGAGAAGAAGACTTTTTTCCAGCAGATTTAGCGACGACACCGACGTAACCGAGATGTAGAGGGTAACGGTTGCCTTCCAGGATGCTGACGCCTTGCTCGGGAGGGACAAGGTCCATCTTGGTGACGACGCCGATGGTGCGCAAACCCAAGGGGTCCAATTTGCGACTGGCGCGAAGAGCAGGGGAGTTTGCAAGATCGACGTCTGCGGCACAAACAGCGAGGACGATGTTGGGTTCACGGATGTACTTTTCACAAAGACTGGCAATCTTTTCTTTGAGAGAATCTGGCTGGTCCATGGAAGCGATTTGAATGTAACCGGGTAAGTCGATGAGGGTGAGGTCTGGCACATGAGGACTATATATGCGTAAGTCGATCGGCTCGTTTGAAACGGCCTCGGAAGCGGGTACGGCGAGGTTCAGGTCGGTGAGGGTCTGTTGTATGTGAGCAAAGTTGGTGATTTTACCGAGACCGAGCGCTGGGAACTCGCCATATTCTTCTGGGGTGTCGCTGTTGGCTATTGGGGGAGTATGTATGAGAGTGAGCTCAATGGGACGCCTTGTCACCATGTTGTTACCCCTACGGCAGAGCAGTGAGTGGTGATGGTGGTGAGGAGGAGGAAGAGGCTGACTTTGGAAGGAACTCGTGACCGACGACAGCCTCGAGAACGGAGCTTTTGCCTGAACTCTGGCTACCAATGACGACGATGCTGGGCAATTTAAGACTATCGCTCTGGTCGATGCTGAGGAGCATTGTTCGTATTTCGATGAGCTTCTTGGTGAGATGCATGAGACCGTTTTGCCTAGAGTCCATACGGTTGTCGTTGGCCTTGGTGGAGTCGGAGGGGGCAGACAATGTGGCGGCCAGGAGGGCGGCGATGGCGGCATTTTCCTCCGGAGACCTGTTGCGAGGATTTCCCGAGTCTTGAGAGGAAGAACCGTGGTCGTGATGCGTAGAGTCGTCAGGGGAGAAGAGATCCTTGAGAAACTGGGGAGTTTCGACGTCGGGTAGCTTCACGGACTTGAGACCGTCGGAAGCTGAGTTGACAACACCCGTTGCGGCGTTCTGGACGGTGGACAACCATTCGGTGGTCTTCTCGCGCAGGTCTGCGGCGGGGTTTGTAGGAGAGGAGGGAGGGAGTCATGGACATACCTTCGGGCAGCTTCACAGACTTGAGACCATCGGAAGCCGAGTTGACAACACCCGTTGCGGCGTCCTGGACGTCGGAGACCCAACCGGTTGTCTTCTTGCGCAGCTCTGCGGTGGGGTTTGCAGGGGGAGGATGGTGGATGGAATGGACATACCTTCGAGCTTGTAGTTGGCATAGCCCAGGCCACCTGCGGCGATGGTGATGCCGGCGATGGGGACGCGGAAGGCCCGGGCTACGAAACGGGGGATGGAGGAGTAGGAGATGGGACGGACATGGAGACGGCGAGAAGAGGAGATGTCGGGGTGTCGCAGTCGGACTGTTGCAAACTGGCGGTGTGCCGGACGGAATCGACGAGTGAGAGCCATGGTGAGAAGGGAAAGATCAGCTGACTAGCGACAACTCTATTAATTCTTTCATCCTACCACCACCATGGCCATCTCTCCCTCATGTCTCTCCCTCCCCCACCTGGCATCTACGTCCCCGCAGTTCTCTTCTTTGACGAGAACGAGAACCTCGACGTCCCCGCCGTAAAGGCACACGTCCTCCGGCTCGCAAAGGTACGCCATCTTGTCCCTTCCACACCCCTAGTCCTGTCACTCATTTCTCAAGGGCGGTGTGACTGGCATCGTCGTGCAAGGCAGCAACGGCGAGGCCCAGCACCTCTCTCATGACGAACGCAAGCAAGCCATCTCCCTCACTCGTCAGACCCTCGACGAGAATGGCTTCCAAAGCGTCGTCATCATCGCTGGCTGCGGTGCCCAATCTGCAAGGGAGTCCAAGAAACTCTGTTCCGATGCCAAGGAGGCTGGCGCAGACTACGTCCTTGTCTTGACCCCCTCCGTATGGCCTGGTCAGATGACCAACGACGCCATTCTCGCATTCCATCGTGACGTACGTACATCCACACTTGATCCCAACTAGGCCTCACTCAACACCACTCCAGGTCGCCACTCACTCCCCCCTCCCATATCTCGTCTACAACTTCCCCACCGTTACAGCAGGTCTCAACCTCGAATCAGACATCATCCTCGAGCTGTCCAATCACCCGAACATCGTTGGCACAAAGCTCTCCTGCGGCAGCATCGGGAAACTCCACCGTCTCACCTCCGCCAAACCCTCCTCAGAGTTCGCCACCCTCGCAGGCGTCTCAGAGGTCCTCCTCCAAGGTCTCTTGTCTGGCAGTGCAGGCGCTATCGCGGCACTTCCAAACATCGTTCCCAAACTCCATATCAAGTTGTATCAGCTCTACCTGAGTGGTAACATCAAAGAGGCCATGGAGTTGCAGGCGCTGTTGGGCCAAGGTGACTTTGCAACTAAAAAAGTTGGTGGAATTGGTGGAATCAAGGCTTTGGTCGCCAAGCATTGGGGCTATGGCAAACCCCTTGTCAGGAGTCCCCTGCAAGTTGCAACTGCTCAGCAATTGCGTGGCCCCTATCTCGAAAAGCTAGAGGAATTGATTGCCATGGAAAAAGCCCTGTAGGATCGCCTTGTGTATGTATTCACACTGACCAACAATGAAATCCTCGATGACAAGCCCAGTCATCCGTCCTGACCCACGTAAGCGATCAGAAGACTCGTCCATGAACCGAAATTGCCACCGTCTCGAGCCTGTTTGTGCGAAACACGCGGTCATGAGATCAAACCTCGCGTGAGGTACACGGTCGGTTGCGATCACAATGAGTCCGAGTCACACTAAGTTAGTTTCAGAAAAACACCCACCGTAGCCGGCAAGCGCGCTCTGATCCATGCCGGTCCGCCTAGGATCAATCGGTCACCGGTCACTCCGCGTCGCCAACTCCCACAGTAGTGGAGGAGGGTTTTGTCTGCAGCAAACGGTCGGGCACCTCCAGCAATCATTGCAGAGTGTTGAATCTATCGCCTCGCCTAGTCTTTAGCTATGAACCGAGATGACAGCACCGCTACGATTTCGGCGGTATCAGGTCCGGGTCGCGGCGAAACCTCGCATATTTCTCTTCCTCTACCACAAAGATAAAACACCCAATCCCAGTCAAGATTCTGGCATCTAGAGCGCCATAAAAGCGCTGTGTTTGGAAGGCACCGTACGTCTCGTATTTTCCACAATTGTGCATCACGACGATATGTTGAAGCTAATCGCTAATTTCGTCGCCCTGCTCATGACCGCAGTGTCGGTGAGATGCATCGCTCGTCCTCGTGCTTAGCAATATCGACTGTATCATGGACAGCTTGCCAATCCTGATGCCAGACAGTCCACTGGTTTCGTCAAGACCGACAGTCAGGGTTTTACACTCAACGGCGCGCCTTACACAGTATTCGGGTTAGTCCCATGCCTTCTTTACAAGACTCGTTTCAGAGCTCGCTTTAATAGCGCCAACTCCTACTGGGTCGGTCTCATGGGTCTTACCACCAAGGAAATGAACGTTACCTTCCAAAACATTGCGGCGACGGGAGGCACGACCGTCCGCACATGGCAAGTATTCCCTTGTGAACTCAGTCCAATCCTTTTGACGTCCGAAACCTGTCAGGGGCTTCAACGAGGTCACCGCTGCAAGCGGGGACTACTACCAGCTCTGGAACGGAAGCACACCTACCATCAACTACGGTCCAACTGGTCTCGAGAACTTTGGTCGGACTGCCCTGCATTCTCTTGCGTTGGTCAAATTCCTCATGTTGCCTTTCAAGACAACGTCGTTGCTGCCGCGAAAGCAAACGACATCCGTCTCATCATCACGTTGACTAACAATTGGGGTGACTATGGAGGAATGGACGTCTACGTCGACCAAATTCTCGGTCAGGGCCAACCACATGACTACTTCTACACCAACCCCAAAATCATCGTATGTCTTTTTTGCCCGTGCCTTCTATTACCCATTTCCTCGGTCCGCGTTAGGCTGCATATCAAAAGTATGTCAAGGTTTGGATAGAGAGGTATCTCGACGAACCAACCATCCTTGGTTGGGAACTCGGTATGAGCGTCGTATTTAGATCTTTCCTCATTTGATATATTCCTACAGCAAACGAGCCCCGCTGCAGGGGCTCTACCAAGTGAGAAAGTCTTCCTGTACTCCCCATGACCAGCAGATCGACCTAGCGAGTAGTGCCACGTCTGGAACATGCACGACCACCACCATCACCAACTGGGTAAAGACCATGTCCGCATACATCAAGTCTCTCGACCGCAACCATCTCGTCGCCGTCGGTGACGAAGGCTGGTTCAACTGGAAAAGTAGCACGGATCCCTCTTACAAGTTTGTCTTCGCTCCGGATATACGGGTATGCGACTGAGACCTCGATGCAGCGGTTCGCAGGGAATCGACTTTGATGCGAACTTGGCTATCGACACGGTCGACTTTGGTACTTTCCATGTACGTTGTTTGGTTTCGCTCTCTAGGAGCGCGTTTATAGACTTTGACATAGCTTTACCCGGTATGCCACCCTTTAAGTTCGAGTGCTGACGGCCCTCGATCTCATTTTGAATCTACAGTATAGCTGGGGTGAGCTAACACTTAGGTAAGTATGCTCCCGAGACGGTCGTGCTCAAGCTTACGATCCATCCTCCCAAACAAGTGCCAAGAGCTGGGGCCAAACATGGATCGAGAACCACCGCAGCGCACAAGCGACGTATGACAAGCCCGTGTTGATGGAAGAGTTTGGCGTCGAAGCGGCCCAAGACCAAATCGCCACCTATGAGAACTGGTATACGACCGTCATCGACAGCGGGCTCACGGGCATCCTTATCTGGCAGGCCGGGTCTAATTTAACGAGCGGGCCGTCACCGGACGACGGGTATGCGGTGCGTTGCTTGTGTCAAAGGGTGTGTATGAAACTGATGGCCGTGCGCTGTGGATAGATTTACCCTGGGACGGCGATTTATGATATGGAGCCAAAGTATGCTGCGCAGCTCAAGGCGAGGAATCGGTTAGGGAGCTGATGAAGAGGTCCGTTGTGTATTGGTTTGGTGACATCCTACTATACTCTGTGAATGTGATGGGAAATGGAAGAACTGGCTTCCATGCGCGAACATGGGGAAGTCAGGTTCTCATGAGAAATCCCGAAGTACGAAGGAATGGATCTTCGCACGTGCATGGACCAATCAATCTGCCAACGTTAACTTGTATTAGACGCAAGGTCCCCTTGGGTGCAACATACCATTCACCGATTATGTTAACTTGACGGTTTGGTCCCTAAGAAATCATCGTTGGATCAGTAAACATCCACAGGGGTCAACGCGTAGATAACAAGCGTCTGGTTGAACGTACCCCGGTCGCTGAGCGTCTCGTCACCGAACGAACGTTTCCCAACCGTCAATTGGGACAGTGCCACAATTCTTGAAATGGGAGTCGATTACATTTGCCGCCGAGTTTCCACTCCGACCGACGTGCCATTCCCCAGCACACCGTCGTCCACGACGTCCCCGTGGCTCGCTCGTTCTTGAACAACGACTCGGCTGACGATGAAGTACATAGAATTCCCAGAACTTACCCGTCTCGCCCAGGCCCTCACACACGAGGGCCCAGAATGCGCTGTGCACACCAGAATCGAAGCGTACAGCTGCAAGAACATCAAACGCGACAAGAAGCTCTTTAAATCCCTCGAGCACGCATACAACGACGAGTTGTCTCATTCACCGCCTCTCCCTTCATGGCTCGACCGTGAGCCTGAAGAAACCCCATTCGGCCCCATGGACAAGCACGCCTCCCGCAAGACCCTCTACCTTCTCATAGCGACACTCAACATCGCCTTTCCCGACCACGAGTTCTCTGACGTGCGCTCCGCACACTTTCATAAAGAAAAGAATGGGGCCAGCGTGCTCAATTCGCTGAGCACCACCTTGTTATCTCCTCACCGTGGCGGTGTCAGAGCACCGCGCACTTACTCTGCTTATCCACCGACGTCGCCCAACTTTTTCCCGTCCTCTGTCCCAACCTCTTCTTCATCATTACCCCTAATGCAGACCCTGTCCAGTCCATATGCCCCACCACAAATACAGTCAGGCACTCACCCTACGCTTTACCGCATATTGGATGAGGTCATTGGGTTGACCGACTGTCAGGTGTTCTCATACTCACCTGACATCGATTCCGATCCTCATGCCAATGACTACTCCGATGACGAGGACGATGTCGCTTCCGTCGCTGACGAATACTCTTCAGACGACATTGACGAAGACGCCACATTTGAGTTTGACGAATACGACGTCGACAGATCCTCTTCCCCCCAACACCGCGCCAGTCCTCGCAGCGTCGATACGAGCGACCGACGGTCACGCATGTTCTTCCGCAATTATAGTAGCGGCAGTAGCAATGATGACTCTCCGCTGCCCTCCGACTTTCCCCACGTCCGTCTGAAGCGCCGAGATGGCGCTTTGCTCTGGTCTTCGCACTGGTTCTTTTTGAACCCGAAATTGAAGCGAATATTGTTCATCACCGTGTGGGCGCGCACGCGACGTGCGATTGGCGCGTGGGATGACGAGGACGAGCTGCCAGGCTTTGAGCATGATGCTGGGTACAGCGCGACGAGCGAGCGATTCCTAGGATGGGAAGGCGGCATTGGCGCTGGAGCACGCGCGTTGGGGCTCAGCGCGTCCGCCTAGGTGGCGTAAGTCTTACTGCTTGGGCCCTCACCATCGCTGCTCAACTCTTTTAGCATATGGCGCCAAAAATCACGGAGGATCCCTTTTTCGTATTTCTTTCTTGCCTGTCTTTGTTTAACCACACCCTGCGTTTTATTTGCGGATGCCTTACTAGTCCCCATAACCTGCTTATATGCAATCGATATCATATCAGTCGAGGACGACCTATGCTATTCACACGTCTTCACGTACCTCTCGTAGCCACCGCTGGCGAATCCCTAGTCTATGTATTTAAGTATCATACCGAACGTAGTCATTTGTGCCGCGTGTGAGTCATGGTAGAGCAGACTGCGATCGGGGTGGATGCCTGGTGTGCGATGATGATAGCGGTTGCGAACGATCCCAAAGGGCCAAGATGTAGAGGAGATGTACATGATGGTTCGTGTGCATCATGTCGGATGGTGTGTGCGATTGTCAATGGGGTGGTGTTGGTTGGCGTCACGAAGTGAGGTGACCGTCGGTGGCATCCGAGATGGGACCCGATCTTAGCCTCATCGCGTCGGGCGGGCCAGAAGGAACATGCAGAGTGGTGATGGGGAGTGCGATGAGTCTTGGATGGCACATCGCTCAGCCCCAGTCATGGTACACGTCAAAAAAAAAAAAAAAAGGGTATCAATGTGGATGCGTACAAACGCGGCAAGTCCCCTGATGGGAGCGGAACCGAATCTTCCGGCCGACATTTGACGGAATGACCTTTTGCAAGTTACTTCCGCGAGTTTCTGCCGTTTCATCAAAATTGCACACTACCAGCCTGACACGGTTTTAATACATCAACGGCTCTCCGCTGCACCGGGTTTCATATGCATGTAGAGAATCAAGCGCGAGCACTCTTTAGCATAAACCTTGTGTCGACCCCCTTCGAAAGATCTCAACACCGTAAATCCCCGCCGGCGTGACATGCTCTCCAGCTCTGGATCCACTGCAGGCACCAAAAGCGCACACGAGTTGCGACGATCGTGTTCACCTGAGTAACATATCGTCCCAAACGTCCACTGGCCGACACACCGAGCAGAGCAAAGCAGGAATAACTTGGTAAATGGATAGTTGGGTCGCGACTGAAATTAGCTGATCGCCAGCCCTGGATGACGCCTCATAGTTATTCTGAGACTAGATGAGTATGCGAGGATGTAAGCGCACCACAGGTAACGCAAAAGATCGTCAAAGACGCTCAAGAGATGCCTCCTGTGACGGCCGACTCCGTTCCGCCTGGAATGGCGATGTCCGCTGGGGAACATGACCATGAATAGTGTCTGGATCAATGCATGCAGAATCGAGACCTTCTTGAACCTTCCTCGATTCAGTGAGGAACCGACCCTGTTTTCCTCTGGAAAAGCATAACCGGATTCTGGCCGAAGATAAATGTCAACCGGCTTCACCGCAATAGCTTGTCTCCAAATCCATAAACCTTCTCACCCTACGAAGTGTTTTTCCGGGATTCGCCACGGACGACAAGCCAGGATCGTCATATGTATTCGCGATTGTGGCGACGAAGTCCACGTTCGAAGACGCTGTCTCAAAAGGCCCTGGGCCTTCTGCCAGGGGTACCTTGGGCGTAGAGTCGACTTGACCATGTGATTGAAAGAAATGCGATGTGCGGTCGCTTCAATCTCGCACTCGTCTCCAAGCGACTCCTTGAGTCAGAGATACGCCTGAGGAGCCTCGGTACATAGGTAGATAGCGACTGGGGGGTCAGGAAGCGAGACCACAACTGATTTGTCGTCTTCTTCTGCTTCACCTTCTTGATCGGCCGAGTTGAGGAACAGTCATCGGCCTCCTGGGAAGATGCACCGGAACAGGACGCATGAGGATTAACTTGCGTCCGGTGTGCAGCGGAATCCGCTAACGAATCGTCGGAGAAGTATAAAGACAGCTTTGGATAAGGAATGCCCAGCTTTCTCTTCATTGCGTTTTGTTTCCGCGACTCGACCTCCGAGGTCCACTGCTCCTGTCGATTTGAATGAACAAGAAGTTGTCAAACCCTCGCTCAAGCTCTTCATCTGAAAACTCGGGTGACTGAGCATGTTTTTTCGGCGCCACGGATTCAAACAGATAGTGTGTGTCGGTGGTTTGATTCGACAGGGCCATCGGTGGAAATGTCTTTCGGAACTACTTGCGAAGGCCTAAGTGATCAGAATCCCCTCATTCAGTTAAGCCTGGTCGACGTCACGCACCAAAGTCATCGTATAGATTCAACCCTCGTGAGTATGTATCATTTTCTGCCGATAAGTTCACATCGGCATTACCCGAGTTGCATTCTGTCCATCGTCCACTACGTACAGTATGTATACTGCTCGTCGTTCGTCAAATACAACAACTGCGTAAAAAGAATCGTGTCTACTCCAAGAAATGTCAATATGGGTGAACTCGATTCATTGGAAGGAACGCACTTCATGGAATCATGATACAATATTGACACCATTTCACGTTTTCTGGTCCGCATCGCAACCATCGCATCTTCGTTTGCGTGTGCGGTAGCAAGCAGGACAGAAACGGCCATCGCAGGAGTCGCAACGTTGCAGTTGTATACACGAACTGCAGAACGTCTTGCTGCAACCCGCACATCGCGTGGCTTCCAGGCATGGCCCACAGATCCTCCCTATACAATGGTCGGCGTCGCAATTCCCTTTAAGTACCACCCCCTCCGTCGCGTCTGGTCCTACGAGAGCACTCCAGTCTTCTTCTACGCAGTCATCGCACAACGTCGTGCGACCACACTCGACGCAAAATTGGATATACTCGCACTCGTAGACGCAATACACCCGTTTGCACTGTGGGCATCCTTTGAAACAGTTTTCCGTAGGGGATGTCTTGCAGTCGTCGCAAATCCAGCACTGCTCGCATGTGCACCAGAGCCCGCCTCCCGGAGAGCACGAGTCGCAGACACTGCTATATCCACCCAATCTTGACCAACACTTTCCGTTAGAGCAGTGAGGCCAGTTTTGGCCTCCAGTGCAAGAAGAACACCCGATAGGCTTGGTCGGGTGTTCTCGGGCACTACTTGGTATTCGACGAAAATAGTGCCTCGGTGGTCTATTCAATTGGCCCTCTTTCGGTCGACCTAAGCACCACGTCAATTCGAATTGACAAAACCAGAGGTTGCAATCGGGACATTGGCCAAGCCGCGGAATGCCCTCCGCATTTTCCAGGCACAGGAGACACGCGGACGTGGAAACATGGTGGGAGCACGACTGGAAAGGGATGAGTTGAGAAACAGTACAATCCCTGTTCAAGCACATGATAGCGTGACACGAGGTGCATGCCGCCGTCTGCATCTCGCATAGCGGGCATCGTCTACTGGTGTGAAGGGAATCGGGGTCTGGGCATGGCTCGGCGGGGAAAATGCCATTACATTCAAGACGTTCAAGGAAGTCCTGGTATTCGTCAGTCTGACATTAGGCACGACAGACTATAGCCCCACCCTCCAAGCAAGGTTCTCCTCCAGTTGGCGTGCTTTCTCTCTCGCCCTCTTCCTCTTCCACACGTCTTGTAGATAGGGCTTGATCTCTTCCTGAGCGTACTCGATCTGCTCCGGTTCGATGGGAAGATTGGGCTGACCCTCACACTCTGCAGTCTTTGTTTGAAAGTCAATGACCACTTGCTGGACTTGCATGTCAGGCATGTTTTGGTGCAAGACAGCTTTAACCGGGAAAGGTTCGACGTCGGTATTTCCGACGGGGTAGAGTATGCTTGCATAGCGAGTCTTGACACCCAGAGCAAGGCTGGATGAGTTGACGCCAGCTTGCTGGTCGGCGAGTGTGAAGGCGCGATCAGCGAGTTCAGCTAAGCACCGAAATGTGCTCTCCGTGCGGGCGGGGCCGATAATATCAATGAAGAACGCACCCAACGGCTGGTCGGGTTGAGACATGATAGTTCGAACGATATCTAGCACTTTCGGACTCTCGAAGTCCGACTCTCAGACATGGGAACACGATGCTAATTGTGGAGAGATGGCCCCTTTCCTCCGAAATGACTTTGTATCATACTGGCGATGAGGCCACCACCAGCAAACTGTCTCAAGGGAGCCCTTCAAGAAGGCGACTCCGAAGCCTCGTCTTTCCACAATTCCGTGAGTCGCAGCATCTGCCTTATTTGTGTCAAGCTCGTGTTTCGCGTGCGCGAATGATTGCTCCTGTGCCATCTCCTTTAGTCCGTCAATGCTCTGTAGTGCTTTGAGGAGGCGGTCTTTGGAGCGCCGTACATCCTGGCGTTCGAGACAGAGGAGCCTCTTGAAGTGCTTGGCTCGTTCATAGGCTTGGTCGAGATTTTCTTCGGCCTCTCAAAGCTGCAGCGCTGCTCCTCCATTGCTAATCGCGCCTGAATTGACTGAGTAGGTGCTTGACCTTGTCGGGTGAGCTACGAGTAGCTTGAATGGACGACGCTGACAACTGGTGCGTCATCTTCTTTCTCACCAGTTCGAGTCTTCTTTCGAGTGGAGGTCACCCTTTTCTTCAGCGTAATTGTACCTCATGCTAAATAAACAAAAAAAATAAAGGAAATTTAATGGTTATACGAAGACTGAGGGTAATGGTAACTATAATGAGGAGCACGACGCGCCTTGGCAATACAGTGGACGTTACATGTACAATTCCAGGGACTAATATCGAGTTAAGCGGACATGTCATCATCAGTCACGACGATAGCACCCTCATCATTGTACCCAACTCGGAACTGCGATCCGTCTACCCATCGTTTCCACGCCGCAACGAAACCTTTCTCCAGATTCTTGACCCATCGTCTGGTGTCGAACAGAGGCATAGTTTCACGAGTAAGGAAAAGACGCCGA
The DNA here is from genome assembly GCA_038092915.1 of Boletus pseudopeckii. Taxonomy (NCBI): domain Eukaryota; kingdom Fungi; phylum Basidiomycota; class Agaricomycetes; order Boletales; family Boletaceae; genus Boletus; species Boletus pseudopeckii. Next base: position 53,635 of record JBBPRH010000085.1, read on the forward strand.
CGGAGATGCAGGAGCTCCGAGTCCGACGTATCAAATTCTGCCTCTCCTCCGTTCGGACCCAAGGAATGTTTTTCAACATTGGAGCCCCAGTACGCAGAAGCAAGTGCGACCGCACGTTCTTCATACTCTTCTCGGCTGTGAACCACCATCTGCTTCCCCAATCCAGTAGCGTATGCGAGACTGGCTGACACACGGGAAGCCATCTTATGTCTGTGACTTGGCCATAGACAAGCTATGATCGGAGTGCCTGACCAGAGCACGCTGTACATGGCGTTAGACATGGTATTACCCAGTTCACAGGCAAAATACATACTCGGCAGCGATCGTGTGAGCGCTGCACTATTTTCGAGCACAACCAGGATAAACTTTTATTTCAATGATTCAATCGGAAAAGTGAGACGAGACCCACCTCAGCGGTGTCTAGAACAAGATCAGCTACACAGCACCGAGCGATGTGGATATCCTTGGAGGCAACGTCCGTGAACCTGATGCGAGAAGCAACCTCGGCCCCTGCCCAAGCCACCGCAGTCTGCAAAAGATTGGGCTCTCCCGCCGCAGGAAACCGAAGCAACCAAAGTATACTGCGTCGAACTCGAGAGAGGATGCGTAACCACGTCCAGAATATCAACTAGAGTGATTCCTGAGTTAGTTTACTCAACAAGTCACGCCTAACTTACGGGGTCGATCTTGTAGAGCTAAATGACATTCATCAATTTCAATAGGCACAATATCAATCATCATACGGTACCTGGTTGAAGTTGGCAAATATGATGACATCCCTAAACATTATCAGCAGTCTGAGTGCGGAGTGGGCGTTGAGGTAACAACTTACTTCGGCAGGTCAGGGAATATGGTCGCCCTGAGCTGTTCTCGACGCCGCAGCTCATTTAGCCAGCGAGTCGGAGCCATTTCTAGTTTAGAACTGCATAAGCTATAGGACTGCTTATGGTCTGTTGCGAAATAGGCGTGCTACGCCACGCGTTAGCACCACGATAACAGACATTGATGTTCCAACTTACGGGCATGTAAATTGGGCATTCAGTGCTGGAACCATTAGTTCGGGTATGTGTTCATTCGCCTGGATTACGTACTAGATCCAGTCGTTGTCAGAGGATGCTGGGTCACACCCTTCGTTGACAGGAACCCCGACATCCGGGGACATCTCATCGGATGATCTAGCGTGCGGGGATCGTCGACGGACAGCACAAACTTGAACAAATAGATCTGGGGGACAGACGATGGGATCGCACACGAGGTAATCGCACCAACCTATACACATGTCAAAACTTTGACGCTGAACGATGAAAACACAGACGGACCCGCTGCCAACGTGCCCGCAAATCCCATCAAAGATACCTGAACGGGAGATGGCCTCGCAGCGAAGATCTCATTTCTTGAGCCTTTGGTATAGCCGCCCAGGTTCACGACTGCGAAGAGGTCATGTAGAACCATTCGGGAAAGTAAAGTCACTTACGAATGTGTATCTTGTCTTGCATGATTCTATCTATTATGCTACTGATCGACCAAGACGAGATATCACTGAAGTGAAACTCGGTTTGGCGTTCGTAATAATCTCGATAAGAGGATCCGTCCGTAGGGCTTGTAGCGTAGAGAAAGACATTAAACCGTTTCCGGTTGTGCATCGTGAAAACGGATTTCATTAAATGTGTCAATGGATGGTCACTATCACAGTGTCATTTCGGAAAGATTCAAGTAGAAAACACTCACGTAAAGTCACTCGACACATAACCAACGTTTATTCTGCCACGAAATGGCGGAGGAGGTGGCGGGTGCACAGATAAGTTCCTGCCGAGGTGGGTAAATGTTGTGAAGGACGTATGAAGTGCATTTCTATGCGCAATTAGTCGAATAGTTCGAGCCGTCAGCGGAAGGGTAAACTGCAGAAGTCTCGTGCAAGAGTTTCCTCCGATTTAATTGAGAGACTTACCGTGTGAAAGGGTAAGATCAATGGTAGCCTGGAGCCTTTGATGGTCGAAATGAGGCCAGAATGCGGGATTGTCATATTTTCATAAATGCGTGTCATGTTTGCATGCTCAGAGTGATAAACCTGACCGTAGGTGTTGATGTACAACAAATGTTGGATTCGAGTTTGGTACCACTCCATAAGGCGTATCAAAAAGCCAGCCTCTTCACGAGACCATGATGGTCGAGAGGGGTCATCGTGAAGGAAATGCCCAAAGCGGATTTTCCATGCATTCTCTTCGAGGGGGGAAAGTTGTCCCGAGTGAGCGTTCCGGACCAGAGCTATCCAATCGTCAAGCGAGTGTGTACTGAACAAGTTTGTGCTTTGATTATGTGTATCTGAGAGCTGTTTCTCGCATACTTCTATTGCTTTTTGCATCCATGTAGCTAACGAGACTTCAGTCGTTCTTCGTTTGATGTGTGTAATTCGACGTACCTCGTCCATTCCAAAAGCAAATCGCATTCATCGTTTGGCTCAGTCCACAGTACGCATCTACGAAATCAGGATTCACTGAGATTGCCCGTTGGTAGTATGGGATTGCCTCGGCATATTGGCCCTGCAAAACACAAAAAAATTGAAACAGTATTGAGAACAAAGCGCGGGACTAACCAAGTCCCTCAGGGTGTTGGCCATGTTCACTAAGGCGATATCAAGCTCAGGGTGGCACGCCAGTGCGTGGTTGAAGACCCTTCAGTGATGAATATCGAGTTGAATCAGTGGGATGCCAAAAACTATCGAGTCTGGAGAGCGCACCCAATCGCTCGGGTCATCTGTCCGGCATCCTTCAAAAGCGACCCGAGATTTGACAGCAAATGAGGGTGCGATGGATCGAGTTGTAAGCCTTCTTCATAGTACAGTCGTGCAACTTCACGGGCGCTTGTTTGTTCACCATGCATGCTTGTAACCACTGCCCCCGCACCGAGGCCGCACAAGATAACGCCAATATCATTCAAGGTAGAGGCATTTGGAAAGAGCGACGCTGCGAGGTAATGCATGACAAGAGCCAACGTTTCCACCGTGCAAAATGGTTTATCGGAGATACTGAAGAGTTCGGTTGTATGAGAGCTTTGGAATCTGCGGGCGAGACATAAGAGTACAGATGCCATCGCCATCTTACTCTCTCGACAATATTGCTCGTCAGAGAGATTGGCGGGCAACTGTGCGGCTTGGATTGCAAGGAAATAACCCTTCTGCGAAGAGAGTACGAAAGTCGACAGCTGACGTATTTGGTTGGGGAACAAGATGACACTGGGCAAGGTACCCGTTGTTGGGTCGACCAGCAGTTGAATCAAGTCATCGCCAGCGTCGTGGACTGCTTGAAGGATGTCGAAATTTGGATCACCGATGTGAGGAAAAATATTTACGGGGCCAGCGAACGCTAAAGCGTGTATTGTGGAATAAGAGGCGGATGAGGCGTGGACAAAGGACAGAGTCATTGCAGCCACCCAAGCCGCGACGATAACATCGCGGAAGGCTAGCTTAGTAGCCTTGGGAGAATAGTACGACTCTGGCTTCTGGATAGCAACCTCGATCGCGTGCATGTAACATTGCGTTGTGGCTGGAATGGTGTTGTCAATTCTGTGCATGAGGTTTCCGATATTTACTAAAACGTTGAAGAGGCGACGGATGCTGTGCGGATCGACTACGGCTGTCAGCCACACATCGTCAGACAAAAGCTGGCTGCAGGTGTGCCGGCAAATGTCCAGGGTTTTCTCCGGGATGGAAGGGGAAACGAGGAGGGTATTGAGAACTGTGTCCTACGAGAGAAGTCAACAACGTGAGCTCCCACCAAGGGTCCTGCGAACCAAGAAGTCCCAGTCAGGGGAAGGATGTGTTAACGACTCTAGACCGTTAGTCAGCTCAGACAAGGAGGACATAGATGGGAGTATGAGAGGAAAACATTGAAAGAGAGAAAGGATGGAGCGAACATGAAATGGGACTGTCGTTCCGTAAACAAGACACTCATTCCTGTGTAAGATTGATTGTGAGCGTACAACTATGGAAGATGGTGGGAGACTGTGGAGACGGAGGCGTTCGGCATTTCGGCAGCCATGTGCAGGGGGACACCCCAGATTACTTGGGGACACATGCACAACCGAACACCGTGGGTACATCTGCTCCACTCCTCAATGTATGCCCAGCCTCACGGAGTCAGCCCACATTCATCGAATCCTCCGACCGAGAAGGATCATCGTCTGCCGCTCTCCTTGGACGCTCGCGAAGCTTGTTTTTCAACAATACCATCATCTCCCTGAATGCTTCCTCCCCTCCAGGATAAATCTTCTCCCAAGAACCACAGGCAGAATTCGACTCCAACGCAAGATTGAGCAACTCGATGAGATGCCCATTGATAGGATCCACACTCAACGCCTGATACCAATCAATGATGGGCTATAACGTCCGAAACCAGACCTCACCTCATGGTACTTGACAATGGCCTGGTCGGTGTCCCCGAGATGGTGGTAGACCATGCCGAGGAAGCCGAGACCCTGAGGGTGTTGTGGTTCTATCTCAAGTACCCGGCTATAATTGGTTTTCGCCTTTTCGTAATCCCTGTATTAACGTGAGGAAGAAGAGGCTGTTTGGGCTTGAGATCCAGACCTACTTCAGTTTTCGGTAACACGTCCCGAGATTCAGGTACGTGGTAGTCCACGACTTTTGCGACGATTGCGTGACCTGAGCAAGGTCGAGGGATCGCTGGAATAGATCTGCTCCACGTTGGAAACTGTCCAAGTTCTTCCAACCCATGCTCCACCGCCAAATGTGTCACTTACTCTCCGTGGGTAAATGCCATGACACCCAGCTCGTTCATCAAAAGGGGGTCGCTGTCACACGCAGCGCTCGCAGCGTGCAGCGCCTCATCGGCAAGAGAGTGGTTTGACAACCCGATTTGCTCCATGCCAACGAAGAGGAGGGGCAAATGAGACCTATTTGAAATCAACGACAGGTTTCCACACCCGCTAGGATATACACGAACCCCACGAACATACGTGCGCACGTAGAGTACGCTGTCACTGCATGGTCATGCTCGCCTTCCAGGGCAAAAGTGTGAGCAAAAGCAATCCACGCTGGTCCAAAGCGGGGGTCCATTAGTGAGGTTTTACTATAATCAATCAGTAACGAAGCCCTCGAGTGCATTACCAGCGCAAACCTAAAGTACTGTCGCGCTTGCGACCATTTGTTCGAACTGAGATAGTATACGCCAACAGCATACCAACTTATAGGGTTTTCCGGTTCCTTGTCAACAAGTTCGTGGGCCAAGACGAAAAGCTTGGAGTGTAGATATGACAGGTGGTACATGCACGCAATGTGCAATGGCATTGTGGCGTCATGAAATGCGACGAGATCAAGAATTCTGTATCAAAGATGATCATACCTTGATGCGATGATTCTCCACAGGAGGAACTTACCTGGTAGTAATTACAAAGCAATCTGCCCAGCGTAGTTGAGTGAACAGTGCATCTGCAAAGCTATACAAGATATCCGGGTTATCTGAGAGTTTGAAATCTTCCACAAGGCGCCGCCGAGTAAGAGCATGCTCTTCAGCATGTCCATATTTGCGCAGTCGAGACGTATATATCAATTGGATGAAATCTGCGTCCTCTTTAGTCTGCTCCCCGTATGCAAGACCTTGCACGAACTCCCACTCTGGGTAGATGTTAGAATATACAAAAGGATATCAATTCTCACAACGACCTTCTTCTGGAGTCATCATCTCTCCATTGATAAGTTGGTTGAATGCATCGTAACATTTAACATCCAAGGTCAAAGCCTCCATGAAACACAGCTTGGCCTGATCTCCGCGATTGAGTTTGAGCATTAAAATACCTCTTAGGTGACACATCGATGCTTCGACCTAAGTAACTGAGTACACGTCCACTGTCAATCTACTCACACTTACCTTTATGCCACCGTCCACGTTGGGAACTGACGCACCACTTCTACCTGTCTGGCGTTAGCACCATGCACCCCTAGATCACTAGACATGAGCACCTGAGTGGCGAAAAGGATTTGCCTCGCCAAGTATTTCAAGGGCATCTGACCAATTACCCTGTCTGACTTGGCATTGTGCTGCGAGATAACGACAAGCGACGCTCATATCAACAAGCCTAGAGACGGTTTCCTGGAGTGCCTCCGGTAGCTTGATCAATCCGGCTGGGCCCATGGGCAGGCGAGAGGATGGTTCGAGTTGTGCCTGGGTTTCTTTGCCTTTACCCTTGGTATCTAGGGAGAAGGAACGAGCCGCGGAGGAGCCTGCCATCGAGTGATCGAATCCGTTTGAATACGTAGGTTCTGCAGTCTGGTTTTTGGTGGGAAACGGACGCGTTAGCAATCTCTCCGCACGAGAGTATTGGTGAGTCATGAAGTATGTCTGAGCCAGCCAAAACGCATCATTCGGATCGTCTGTAGAGTATATTGTGAGTGAACAGAGACGCAACAGTTTTAGGACACGACGTACTCGTCCAAGAAAGAATCTTGTCCCCCCAGAACGCGGCGGTTTCGTACAAATGCTGCATGAGAGCGTCATGACGCCATAGACGCATTCGATCTACCACCCCCCATTCGCTTTCATCAAGATCTTGTTCCGTTTCCAAGTCTTGGAAGACATCCATCGTTTCGTTTGCGAGAGGATGTCGACTGCCGCTGTCCTTCAATCTGCGGTGCCGTCTGGGGGAGGCACGTGGAGAACTAGGGAGCATCGACCGGTTTGGATCGAGGGCGAGGGGACGCGGGATAGAGGAGGTGCTCATATCGCCCGCTGCGAAAGAGGATATCATAGGTTGTGGGCCAAAAGAAAAGGAAGAGCTAATTGAGCTGCGGTTTCTCGAGATCGCTGTTGATGGCAGGCGCGGTGCTGCTTGGATTGCAAAACTGCCAAGCGGGGGCGGAGTAGAAGCCATCTCAATGTACAAGTCGATGACAATGACATTTACTGTAATTGACTTCACTTTACAACTCGGACGCGTCGCCCAGCACGTGACTTGGAAAGTGGTCATAAAGTGGTCATTAGACAAGTGGTCATTAGACAAACGCGTCTCAATAACACGCAGTAACGTAGTCCAGGCAGATTGTATGCGAGGCAGTAAGGTAAAGAATTAGCATGGCAGGGTCGTGATCACTCTTTCTCATCTCTCAGATGTCTCGTGTCAAAGTCAATAGAAGATTCTCGATGCGCCGTTGTCGATCCTTCCCAACATGATTAGCTTAGACAGTCAACGTCGCAGCATCCACATACCTGTATCTCCTTCATCTCGTCCTCAAGGCGGCGGATAGGTAGATCCCGGTATTGATCCAGCAAGGTTTGCATTCGTTGTATGTTACCCCCACTTTCGTGGTCTACAGCAGTAACTGGCCTTGAATGGGAAAACAACTTTGAAAGTGGAGTGGTGGTGTCCAAAGATAAAACTTTTGCATTACTAGAGACTTCCTGTAAAGGTGCTAAAGTGCTGATTTTCCGTTTCCGGGCCGAGCGTGGAGTCTGCTGGCTGTCTAACAGAGCGGTACGTCCACGAGATGGCGATCGAGACGCAGGACTTGCTGGGACGATCGAAACGGCGGCCAGCGACGTAACTTCCCCGTCCTCATTCTCAGGATCGTAAAACAAGTTGAAATCCCGAGATTCCTCAACATCGAAGATAACATCGTACAGATCAGTCGACTTTGATCCCACCAGATATTCAACAAGTGGCATGCTCTTCAGATGGCGAGGGAGGCTTTGATAGAAGGCATTTTTAGAGTCTGTCTTGCATTCTTTCGTCTCCCGGCCAGAGGCTAACCGTCGCTCGTAAAGTGCAATGATAATAAGGATGGGGAACGACTGATGAAAGTAGTGTGAGCGGACAATTTCAGACGCAGAATATACGCACAGTGAGTTTGATCAGAAAAACGTTCGCAGAGTGCAATGCACGTGGTGATAGAACGTAGCTTGCCGGTTTCAATATCAAAAACGCAAGGATATTGAACGGAGGCTGATAGCTGAATAGAGCATCCGATTTCACTCTGAGAGTTAGATTAGCATGTTTCTTTGAAAGAGTCGAAGATATTCGCGCACCCTTCAATAGTAGTTATGGTATGCTGGAATAAATGCTTCTCAAGAGTAAGCCATAATTACCGAACAATGGATTCATCGCACCTCTTGATTGGAGTTCTTTCATGGAAATGGTTAAATAGGATGACACGGAGGAGAAGAGGGCAACCTACTTCATCGATTCGTGCCGCGGTATTGGAGAGAATAGAGATAAGGACTAAGGGGCGAGGGTCAGTTGTGATAGTACTCATGCTGAGAGCTACGTACTTGTCAACAGAAGGGTATTCGCCAACACCGCAAAACAGGTCATGAGGATGGGACCGAGCACGGGGTGAAAGCTCGAGGCCTGCAGGAAACTCAGACTAGTATTCCCGAACCACATCTGTACCATCAGCCAGGCTATGTCTTTGACGGTCCATCGATCCGATGCTTGATCCTTTCAGTACGTACATGTCACTTCAAGTGAGGTGACTTACCGAGCGTGTACAAGGTCAAGAGCAAACCAGAAAAGCACGTCGCGGCAATACATATGAAGAACACGAACTCAGAAATCATCGCCCGCAAAGCACTGAAACGTATCAGCATGATTGTCACTCAGTGTTGCCTGCACTCACAGGACAATGACGTTATCGGCGATAGCATAGAAAGCCAGGCTAAGAGCGATATAATTGTTGGTATGAGTGCTGACTGATTCAATGACAGGAACGCACCGCGGGACAAGAATACATGCGCCGCAAGACAACAGATCGAACGCTAGCTTTGAGGTGTCAGCTGTTCAAAATGGTGAGATGCCAAGCGCGCAACATCGTGAAACGTGAGACCTTCGTCATATATGAGACCTTTTATGCGGAGCCCAACATACGCCAAGAAAACTAGGACAAATGATGTATCAAACGCATTCCATACCTGTTATCCAAAGCAACCATGAGTTCACGTTCGTAATGAATATGGGGCGCTCACATTAGATATGTAGACTGTCAGACACCACAGAAGTGAGGCACGCCACAGATTCGATCTAGGGATAATACTCACTGCGCCAGCCATATTCTCGCGAAGCCGTGTATTCTTGCAACGCAAATGCGGTGGCAAATACAAGGAAGACCGATTCCCACGTGGATACGCTTTCGGTATGTTGCGCTACTAGAAATTAGCCCAGTCCCCGCTGCGGAAGGTCGACATACTGCGCAAGCAAAGCACGAAAGTCAGCGTAAGCATCACGATGTTCAAAAAGTGCAAGATGTTCGAATAACGGGGAACTCTCAACCTAGATAGAGGGTGAGCACCAAAAAAAAAGGATCCAAAACCGGAGTCTAACCTATAATGGTCCAGAAATGGGGCTTTCCGGACATCGTACATCTCGATAGCGCGCTGTTTGTAGTTGTCGGCCACAAGAGATCTATTTGCGACGATGGTAAAGATAATACGACCGGTGTACATATCATCGACAACACTTTGTACGATGGTAGACGCGAGGAAGGCCTTGGCTTTTGTTGATATTGCCATCTACATCAGCACATCTTACGCAGGAGAACTGTGAGAGAAATGATCAATACCAACCTCGATGGCGCTCTGCAAACTCTCCAGGGCTTCTTCTGTGCCTAGCACCTGCTTGACTTCTTCCACCACGTCAAGCGGTGCCCCGGCCAACGGATTCCAAGGCGTGGTCAGAACTGCGACTAACTGTAGTTTGCTAGACGCAAAGTGGCAGAGAAGTTTCAGCGCCAGGATCTCGCAAAGTGTGGCTTGGGAAGCCAGGACATTTGAATGCGCCAACTCTGTTGAAGCCCGAGACAGAAAGTAGGACCGAGCAACCATGCAGGCATACACGATGGCCATGTTCTGGAGTTGTGCATATTTAAGTACCAATGGTCGCACTACGGCGAAATTGACATCGGCAGCGGTAAGTTGCCTGTAGCAAGGTTGTGTCAAGAATGTGTGGTCAATGGATGCAGAAACTCACTCCCAACTCAAAGGGGTGTCTGCAGTGAAGAAGTCAGCGAGCAAAGATTGTGTTTTTTGATGAGTGCACGAACCTATGGAGCTCTGCAGATCAAGTTAGAACAAGAAGGGAAGGAAGAGGACACGACTGACGGTAACGTCTTTCTTCAAATATGGTATCAATGGAAACACCTTGACGGTGGCCAGGAAATCTTGGGTTGGTGCCGCTGGTTGGCCGTGGCTCAGTTGCTCCTCAAAGTCCATGGGAGAACAACGCAAACCAGTCTTGGTCAAGCCATGCGACTGCCAGTGTTTACTACATAACTTTGTATTGCCACCGAATCACCGCTTCAGCGTTGGTGTTGCCATTCTAGGCACAAAAGATTACACAGGGGTGTTACTTTTGGTACGTTCTTGTTCTCGAGAAGTCAATACTTAAACTTTGGTTCATGTCCTGTCCTTCCTTCATCTTTCCTTTCTCTCTCACGAACCATGGGATGCTGTTTTTCTGAGCCAGTCGATTTTGATTCTGAAGTAAATCTCTTTCATTTCGAGCTCCATCGAGCAGTTGGCAAGGGCGCTTTTGGAAAGGCAAGCGGTCGCGACAACCGATTGGAGAACGGCACTCACGACGATATCGTTATTCCCCCCTTGAACCAGGTCAGGGTAGTCGAACACAAGAAGACAAAACAAGTATACGCACTCAAGTACATTGACAAATCAAAATGCGTTAAACAAAAGGCAGTCGCAAATATAATTCAAGAGCGCCGGCTTCTGGAAGAGGTTCGTCACGCATGCCACCTTGCTGTCTCTATCCACACGTTTGTCCCAGGTCGACCATCCTTTCGTCGTGAATCTACGATACGCGTTTCAAGACGATGAGAATTGCTTTTTTGTCCTGGACCTTATGCTCGGAGGTGACCTTCGATGTGAGTCATGTTATTAGGTTTCCTTGTGTGCCGCACTTAGACTTCCTCCCCAAGTCCACCTCGAACGCAACGGAAATCTCTCCGAGCCCGTCATACGTTTCTGGACGACTGAACTCATATCTGCCTTAGTGTACCTCCACAAACGGAGGATCATCCATCGGTATGCTTTGCTCTTATCTGGGCGTCTATCCTTTGTGATAGATCATCTCATCCAGCGATATAAAACCTGATAACATTCTCCTCGACTCCCAAGGGCATGCACACATCACAGACTTCAATGTTGCAATCCATTATTCAGAGCGTCGGTTACACACCAGCGTCGCCGGTAGCATGGCCTACATGGCTCCGGAGGTAATAGGGAGGAGGGGGTACACCTGGTGTATAGATTGGTGGAGTCTCGGAATTACTGCATACGAACTTCTATTCAACTACCGGCCGTTCGATGGACGCACCGCCGAAAAAATGAGAAAATCAATAACGAGCGACACCTTAAAGTTCCCCGATGATGTAAGCCGGAAATGTAGTTCGCAAGGCGTTAACTTTATTCAGGGGGTAAGTGCTATGCACTTTCTGTGGTATGAACAGTCACGAGACGTGGCCTGCAGCTTCTCGAACGCAATGTCAATCAACGCCTTGGTTGTAAGCCCGGAAGCGCGGGATTTCAGGATATCAAAGATCATCCATGGTTGTCGGGAGTGGATTGGAACCATCTGAGCTCCAAATCAGCTCAGCCCCCATTCGTACCCGACGTCAGTGCACTGTTAGCGAATGTTGTATACTTACTGACTTTATAAGTACAGGCGAAAAGGGCAAATTTTGATGTTACTCATGAACTTGATGAATTCTTGATGGTGGAGAAGCCACTCACTCACTCGAAACGCAAGGTTAACCCTAACCTGGACAAGATGAAGCCCGAGTTCAGACAATTAGAGGAAGAGTGAGCATTTGCCATTCACACATGACGCTCTATATTCATTACCTTGAAGGTTTACTGTTTACGATTTCATGTCCTCAACACGCATATCATATTATCCTCACAATCAACCAGTTACTACGGTGGCTCGGACTCCCGAGTCACTCGAACGAGATCGATTCACCGCCACGCAGTCGCAGACGAACACTATTCAGCCAACTGCCACGATTGCCGAGCGTACATTGGCTGAACGCTCACTTGCCGGATCGCCTGCCCCCGAATCAACTCGGCTTGACAACATACCTCTTGTCGCCACATATTCAGGGCACCCCTGAGTATGAAAGACATTTGTATGTACTAACTGTTGCAGTCAATCCTTTGTATACTTGCACAGAATTCATCTGCGTGTTCTGTTACTTATGCACGCAGGTATCATTGAACTTGACTTCGAATGGCTTCACTATACTACGTGCAACTTACTAGTCATGACCACAATGACATTCGTTAATTCAATTTTTTGGAGTTATGTTGATATATTCATCTTACTGTACCTGACGCACGCAAAGTACAGAATGTCCAATGAACTTGTGGTGTGACTTTGGTGGACTGCTGTGAAAAGCTGCCTGTGGTACTTCGAAAGATGTCGCGACCATTCGCCATTCGTTATAATAAGACGATATATTGGACACAACGCATCCGATTGCCTATCAAGAAAGAGAACTCACTAGCACACGTTATATTACAATGTAACATTTAAATAAGTCTTCCACCCT
>JBBPRH010000086.1:0-66098 GCA_038092915.1 Boletus pseudopeckii
CTAATATTATGTGCGTTGCTACCTTATGCACTATGAGAAAGTCTAGTAACTGTACCACCGAACGACCCTGTGCACGCGGCCACGACTCTACTAACTTTGTAAGTTACTGTACCTATTATCGCAAAACGTGCGGAAGCGAAACAGACAGCATCCATATAATTAACAGAAAGAAAGAAAACTGGGATCAGGAGCACAACTTTCTTTTTCTTCACATGTCACTCTCAGATGTCAGCATATCATGAATCAAAACACGTCCATGTATGCCTTACATCTCTCCCACAACCTCCACCATCGTCCCCCGTCCCACTCTCTTACCCTCGTCCACCCCTCGTGCGGCGCGATTTTTTCGATCCAGATCAAGACCGAACATATTGCAAAGTCGGCGTACGTTAGCTCGTGGCCCATGGCGACGTCCCCGTCCCCGTCGCACGCGTTCTTCTCGAGAATGCCAGCCAGGAATGCGAATTGCGCCTGTACCGCCGCCCACTGCTCCTCCCGCCTCCGCTCAGGCTGCGCCCTGGCAGCATCGTATGCGTCGCCTCTATGACCGGCGACCCCGGCGCCGAAATGGTTCTGCACACGCGGGGGCAAACGTTGGTGACTCAGCGGCACCAAGATCTGCAAGAGCGGCTGTACGAAGATCTCGGAGACGTAGTGTACAAAGAGCGTCTGCAGTGCACGTGTGCCTTCTGGGACGACCGGACGCGCAGGGTATGTATGTTCGAGGTACTCTGCGATCGTGTTTGGGTGGGTGAGTACGACTGGGTGAGGTTGAAAGAGCGAGCCTGATGGATCAAAATAAGTGCTGCTAGAAACATGAGTAGGGTCGAGGATCGCGGGGAGGGTGTATACAGGTCGACCATCGGGGCGGGTGGAGGTGGGTGGCGCGTTGATGGCGCGCAGAGTTGGCTCGATATCTGGGAACTCAACCCAGCATGTGCGGTAAGGAAGGCGTTTGTAGTTCAGGATCAGCCTGAAAACAATAATGAATAGATTCCGGAACGGGGAGAGATAGGGATGTGCTGACCTGATCCGCCAGGCATTGGGTGCCCAAGGCTGTTGAATGTTGGAGGGCACATCGTATAAGATGATCATTGGTTGAGACATGGCATGGATATAGACTCAGAATATGTTACCCCGCCAACATCTATGCTCTAGCGCTTAAGAAGTACCGCGAAACGGCGCGCTATCTGGCATGGGCCGACATCAAAGATTCGAATTAGAAACTTCATAACATGCTGTATATGCCAATGTTCTCTGTTCTCACCTTAGCGAGAATCTTGTCACATTCAACTTTGTTCGGGATGGGCTGAGTGGATTAACCGGTGGCGGGACTGGTGGGGGCAACCCAGCAGGGGGGCATAAATAATGCCTTCGACTGGACAGCGATATTGTGTAAAACTGAGCAGTCCATGACAACAAGAGATGGCAACACGCATGAAATCCCCGTGATAACGAGAACTTGAGCATACTACGGACAGCTTGAACACACCGGACCCGAAACGTTTCGACCACGATGTATGCCTAAAATGGAAAGTTCTGCCAGAAGTGGCGTTGCACACAGCACCGGTGCTGTATGGTCTACACAGCAGGGCTGCGCCTCTGAGATCCAAACGTGGAACAAAGTGCTGAACTATCGCCAGAATATAGATTCCAGTGCGGACTTGTCCATTGAATGATTATGGCGACTATTGACTTCCGAGTTCTCACACTTCGCCAGTAAACTTCTTTGACGAGATTCTCTCATCGGCGCCGATCTAGGTGGCCGATTCGATAACCTGACTAATCATGAAAGCTCCATATCTACTCGGACATGAAAGCTCTACGCATTCACGACTACAAGGACGCGATAAGGGCCATCGAATAAAAGTGTGTGTGACAGACAAGGCACAACGATTGGTCTTAACGACGGAACCTCAAACAGTCCAGACCGGGACAATAGGGCGATTGAAATTGTCAGAGGTTGACGAGCGTCAGAGCTTCAAACAGGAAATGAACGAGGAAATGCATGGTAGTGTCAAGTACCCTTCGTTCAGGAATTCGTGTCACGGATACATACCAGACACACCGGGGGTGGGGGGTAATGAAATGATAGGAAATCACCGATCTGACTGCGAGTCACTATGCGTGAGCGCTGGCGCAAAAAATTGGAGAGATAGAGCAATCTTGTAGGTGTACACGAGGCCGATTTTTTCCCTTGGCGTCTGAAATAAGACAATAATCTCCCATCTGAGCGATATATCAAATGTCGAGCCAGCGAAAGACAGGTGACTTGACCGAGACCTCTCCTCATAAACGCCCTCACAACCGTTGAGAACCATTCAAGTTGTGGAAATTCAATTGCCTACAGGTCGCACGCTGGGGATGAGGATGATTCCAACAGGCCTGAGGTTGCACATGGCTGAAAGCATTCAAGGGTGCTCGAGCTCGAAAAGTCAAATACTACCGCACAGGTTATGCAAGAACGTTCCACCTGAAGGGTGACATTCTTGGTTTTCGGTCCACTGGAATCGCGCGGGGTTTCGACGGCTTACGGGGTGATATTTACTCGCAATAATTGCGCACTTACCAGGGTTCTGGATCAGGCTATGGTCCGTTTGGCAGTAACAATAATGACACCGCTGGCTCTGGCGGGCTCAGGGATAGAGGTGGTGCTTACGTCATCTTCATAGCTTGGTGGCCTTTCTCAGGTGCACTAGTACTTGAACAGCAGCCAATTTACCTCCTTTTCTTCCCTCTCTGCCCAAGTAGATTGTCGTGCTCTAATGTCGTATCTACTCTAATCAACTACGACGTCCTCATCCTACGCCACCCCCCTCGTCTTTGCCATGTCCAATGACATCCAGAAGGCCGACCAAATCGCTCACAGGTTCTACACAAAGCTCTGTCTCGTCGTGAGCAATGCCAGAACCACTGCTGAGCCGAAGCATCAGGGAAAGGTTGACAAATGGGTGCGTTTGCTCCCCCATATCTCCCTGACCTTCACCAATCATATTTTGTCCCCCATTTCCCACTCAGTTCAATCTCGAGACACCCGATTCAGACATCTTCAAGGAACACCTCAGAATTTATCGTGCTGTCTCCTTCTCTCCTTCTCTACCGCCTTTCGAGCTTCAGGTTGTGCTATCCGTTCCCGAATTGACCAACAATCAAGTCCTCGTCTACCTTGCCCCTGATTCGTCTCGTGTCCGTATGGATCCCATCCCGCAACATATCCTTCTCGAGAACTGGCTCCTCGCTTTCTCTCCTACCTACACCCCTCCCGAACACAGTGTCGAGCCAGGCGATGTCGCTCCTTCTACTATCTATAAACATGGCATACCCCTCTTTCGCAGTCTATTCAGTCTTCTCCGTGTTCTTCCTTCCTGGAAGCTCTTCAGGAAATTACGACGTCGGATGAGCACTCCTTATCGCAATGGAAATCTCACCATTCAACTCCGGATCAAATCTCTGGAAGACTATCCCACTGACATACTCGATTTTGGTAAGTCCCACGTGTTGTCATTCTAACCCTAGAAACCACGAGGTACTCATGTCCGTCTTTGCGTACTGAAATTCATTTGGTCTTTGCATAATACTACATTCTACCTGGTAGACGCACCTCCTGCGCCAAATACAACCCCTCTCCCTTACGAAACACACACGTTCCCGTCTATCCCTCATCCGATGGGCACCCTCAGTCTCACAGCCAAGTACCTCACTTCCCCCAACTTCCAGCTCGATGAACTCGAATCATTGCTCTCGTCCCGGTTTCTGTCGTTGGACGAAGGCCCAGATTTTACTCCAACGTTGGTAAAGAACCAGCAGCGTGACTCCATGTCCATTCTTCCAAGTAGCCTTCGTACTTCCCTTCCAAAGTCGCCTCCCTCGTCTATTGCGGGCCAGTTCGTGCTGCCTCCTGCCCACTCTCGCACAAATTCCATGCCGGGCAGCCAAAGTCCTCGGAGTGCGGCGTTGCCGCTGAGTCGGACATCGACTAACATGGCCGCCGCTGGGTCAACTTCTGCCTTGTCCGTCACCTCCTCACGCCCAGAAGGGAGTACAGCATGGTCAAAGGAAGATGGGGCACCTTTAACTGGTATCGCCGCAAGAATCCGCAGGGAGAGCACCAGCACCACAGGAAGGAGCAGCGTCGTAGGCACTGTCCTTTTTGGCATACCCCATTTCATTAATGCCTATCTTAGGATCTCCCCTCTCCACTGCCTATTCGCAGACCGAACATCAATCCAGTCCATCCATTCAAGTCTTCGACACTTTCCTCGGGGTCGCCCTCTATCCATTCGCCTTCACCCTCCCTTCGCCAACCTTCTCCGCTCACCAGTGGTGTTGCCCTTCCCAGTCTTCCGGCACGCCCGACACAGACCTCACCTAGTTCTTCTCGTGTGCCACCTTCCCCAGTTTGTGTGAACAAGCCTTCTCCACCATTCGCGCCATCCAGTCTTGGTGATCGCCGCTCGCTCGCCTCCATGGAAGGCGAGGACACCTCACCACGTCTGCCCACTCGTAAGCGCTACTCGAGTAGCTTTGGACATCGATACGCCACATCTGGCGGTGCTACAAGCGACGGAAGTCCAGGGAGCATCGCTGGCGTGGATCGCAAAGATGGTGAACGCTCAGGGGGCAGTGGCACAGGAGGTGGCAGTGGTGCACCTGCCTTTTTGGGTGCAACGACGGACGACGACGATATTTCGATTTTCGTGCAAGAGATCGACGCGCGAAAGCCACTCGCGTCGGTGGCTGCGAGGCAACCGTTATCTGGAACGCCTGATGTTTTGTCCAGCGGAATAACGTCGAGTCCAGGCACGTTGGGCGGGCATGGCATACCGGACCCTGTCTCAGCAGCCGCTTCTGGGTCTGCTTCCGGAGCAGCGGGGCCCGGCGCGGCTCTAGGATTGGGACTGGTCGCCGGTGAGCGGCCGCGACATTCTTCGGAGAGAATGAGTGCGAGCGACGGGCAGTCGCAACGGTCCTCGGCGTCTATGGGACCTATGTTGACACGTGAGGCAGAGGTGGACGAGAAGCTGAGACATATGCACGAGGTGTTTATGGCGTCGCTCGAGGGTCTCGGAAGTGGGAGTAGCCGGAGACGGGACAGCGCCAGTGGTGGATCTGGGTCTAGATTCGCGAGCGGGGTAGCCAGGGAAGAGGAGTCCGCGCCTATTTCGCGGCCCAGCAGTCGAGGAGCTGGTGGGTTGGGGTTGGGGCTTCCGAGCGGGCTTGGGAGAGAGAGACATTCCGGTTCATTGAGGTCTGTGAGTGTGACGGAGGCCTTATCGAGTGGCGGGCAGGATGGAATGTCGAGCAGGCTGGACATTGAGGGTGGCTAGTGACTCGACACGGCGCTAGTATGGTGAACGGGACGGACGTACCATCTAGTTCATAGGCGTGCATTAGTGGTCGTGTTGGAGGTGGTCGCCGCCGGGTTTTCATGACACCCACATTATTTGACCTTGGTCTCTTTCCCTTCCCTTTACCCCCTCTGTCCTTCATATGTACTGACCTCGTCACACAAGAACCTTTCTCCGCACATACTCTACATATATATGTTACTTCATCCACATATATGCATGTCTTTCGACTATTATTTCATCTAACTCCTATCGATAGCATCCAGTAGTGTTGTTCTCTGACTCGCATGTCGTTTGTAGTATCATTACTGTTACTTGGTAGGAACTAGTCGAGGCGGGCATGTCTGTTGCACGACACTGATACCCGCGACGTACCCCGTTCGTGTTTATTATCATCTTTTTCCGCGATTATTCATGCGGGGAGGTTCATGGTGCGCGTACGGTGCACAACAGCGAAGGTGTGTTGGAACAAAGCACATCTTGGAGAATATTAATGTCAAAATTGCTGCTACAATGTTGAATGTGATCCATTTCAGGTCGAATTCGTGTGAGAGCGATTGCCCCTGATCCAGCCAGCTATTAGGCAAGAGAAAGGGGAAATTAGCGTACATGTATTCAGAAACGCGCAATGTACAATTCGTCGAGGTGAATACAGGAGTTATATCTAGAATTACAGTGAACTTTCCCAGCAAGGCAGCTGACTGGGTAGGAATTGAAGCCGGTTTGGTGAAGAAGCTACAAGCATGCAGATAGAGAGCGGGGGAAAACACTGACAACACAGCAACATCTGACCTTGAAATAAAGACTGGACGACAAGGGAAAGGGAACTTGATGTCGTGTGAGTCGAGGGTGGCCAAAAAGACCCACAAGCCTCATGGAAAATGCGACGGGGAAAATAATAGCTAGTATGGACGCGGGGAAGATGCTTGCCGATATGGAAATTCCGATACGCTCACGCACCACTGCGCCGCGTACCACCGTGACGGGTAGTGGCGACCGTTGTCTGAGCGAAGGGACGGCGCTGCTTTCCAGCACCACGACGGAAGTACCGCACGATATTGTGGTATTCCATGGCCACCGCAACGTCGAGGGGCGTCTGTGCCACAGCATTGCGTGCATGAGGATCTCCACCAGCCCCGACGAGGAGCTTCACGATCTCCAATAAAAAGAAGCGCGTCGCATACGAAGGTGCTTGATGCAGTGGTGCTAAAGCGACATGTAGCGGCGTATCTCCATTGGCTGCACGGGCATGGACATCGGCCCCCATTCTGATCAGAAAGGCGACGATTCGGAGCACTCTTCGGATCGAGTCGTGTTGGTCTTCGAAGACGGTGCGCAATATGTCGGGGGGAAGCGCTACACCCCTGAGCAGCAGATATTCAGCTACAGAAAAGAATTCTTGGTTCACTGCAAGTTGAATTGGTGCTTTTCCGTCGGCATTGAGTGTGGATGCATTGCAGCCAGCTCCGATGAATAATCGTGTCTTCATCAAGCATTCAGCTTGGTCATGCGACCTAATGGCAGCATGCAGTAGACCATCCCCGTTTGGTGCAAGGACGTTGGTGTGGACACCTCGAAGCAAAGCATGAATAAGATTACGATATGTGACGAGGGAGGATATGTGCCATCGCTGCCACTGGAGTATAATGAACAAGATGTCCGGAGGGAAAGGCACGTCGCACAAAACCAGAAACCGCACTACGGAGGCGAATTCCTGAGTCAAGGCGATCCGAATAGGAGGCTCCTTTTGTGCATCAAGAGCGGAAAGGTTGGAACCAGCTTCAGCGAAGATTATCGTCAAGTCGAGGCATTCTTCTTCTTCAAACGACCTCATGGCGACGTGTACAAGACTATCTCCATTAAATGCGATGGCGTGAACATCAGCACCTTTTGAAACAAGCAAACGAACCATCCTGAGAATGATTTCGCGCTTTAGTGTGTCCCGGCACTCCAATACAGAGAACAGGATGCTGGAGTGCAGGCGAACATCCAGAGAAAACAGATATTCCACTACATTGACAAATCCGCGAGTTACGGCAATTTGAATGGGTGTGTTGCCTTCGGCATTGCCAACGGTGGGGTCGCAACCAGCTTCGACGAGGGTCTTTGTCACCTCAAGGCATTTCTTCTCGGTGGAGAGCCTCGAGGCCGCTACATGTAGTAGATTGTTGCTATTGGCTCCAAGGACGCGTGCATCCGCGCCCGCTGCAGCAAGCAAACCAACCATCTTGGCAACGTCGTCGGTAGATCCGGCTTCATATGACAGCGCACTCAACAAGATGCCGGGAGGCAGCGGAACGTCCTGCTCTCGCAGGTATTTCACAGTAGAGAAGGATCCATGAACCACAGCATTGTCGAAGAGTGCGGCTAGTACAGCACCATAATCCCATGAAGAGAGGTTGCGTTGGATGCTGATAAACACCTCTGCGGCTCGCAGGCATCTCTCTGGGTTGTTGGTTAATCGCCGACAAATGTCTTGCAATGTGTATTTGTTTTCTTCCGCGGACCGTATGTCGTCCATTTTGCCCAAGATAAAGGCTAGGATCTGCGCACGAGTTGAGGGGTATTCCAAGGCGGAAAAGATATCCTCAGACGGTAAGGACGACAACAAATATTTGTTGATAACAGTAAGATGGAGGGGAGCCTCATCGCGTAAGTTGCACGCAGAAGGATTGTAGCCAGCATCGACGACTATCTTTGCGATCTTCAGAGAGTCAGACTCGTCGACAGAGCTCATGGCAACCTGTAGTAAAGTGCCATCATCGAGATCGTGAATGTTGGCTCCTTTGCGGACAAGCAAGCGGACCATCTTGTCTCTTTGTGTGAATTTAGCCTGCATCGCAGTAAACATGATTCTACGAGGGAGTGGCACGCCCTTTGAAAGGAGATATTCTACTGCGGAGAAAAATCCTCGGGTTACAGCGAGGTGTATGGGTGGTCTGTCGTCTGCATCGGGTCGGCAAGGGTCGCTACCAGCTTCAACCAAGATCTGCGTGACTCTGAGACTTTCAGTTTCATTAAATGATCTGATAGCGATGTGTAGCGGAGTATCCCCGTTGACTGCGAGGGGGTTGACATCCGCTCCGTGCTTGATGAGCAAACGAACAATCTCCACTCGCTCCGGGGAAGCGCCATTCAATGCCGACGAGACGATATCCAATGGAAGAGTTTCATATATCGATAGTAAGTGTTCGACGGCGTGAATGCATCCTTTTTCCGCTGCGATGTGGAGGATTGTTTCACCCGAGGGGTTCTGTGCACAGCCAACATCGATGAGTCTCTGTACGCATATGGCCAGGTCTCTAACCCCGCTTTGCTCCAAGTCTTCGCCTTCGCCTTCAACCATTACCTCCAGAAGAAGTTGGTTATTCCAGGAAGGGACTGCCCATTCAGCAAACTCAGCCGTTTGCAATAATCGTTTAATGATGTACAGGGGAAATTCGTCTGGTTGCTTGGTGAGCACGCGCGCGAGTAACTCTTCCAGGACAATGCTTCCTTCCACCAAGAGTAGATCGATTATTTCTGCATGCCAGCGCTCGACAGCGACTTCAAGTGGCACAACCAGGCGATCGGCAGTGTTGTCCACGTCCGAGTTCTCGGTGTCCACGTCTGAGTTATCTTCCGATGTGTCCGCACATGTGCTATCTGTGTCTGAGCTGTCTGTGTCTATGTCATCGATGCCTAAACCAGGACGGTTTACATCGCTCCCCCGCGAGATCAGGACCCTAGCATGCTCGGTCTTGCCGAAATGCGCAGCATATACGAGCGGATTTGTGCCCTCCAATGGTGCAAAGGCAGTATGACAGAGGAATGTTGAAAATAGAGTGTCGGACGCAAAAGCAATCAGGGTATAAAACATGAAATCGTGCTCCGATGTTGGCCACGGAATCCCAGAGCGAATCGACGGGACCAATGTGCGCATTCGGTCCCACTCCAAAGCGTATCGCCGAATCACCGCTTGAAGGCTTTTCAAGTCTTTCAGAATCCCCGCATTGCCAGACCCAAGATGAGCGAGATGGCTGAAACCATCGGAGAGCACATATCTGAGGAGCGGCCGAGACACATTTGATGTAGTATGCCTGAGGTCCCGTTCCCGCGTTAGGATAGAAGATCGATCCCCGCATTCCTTCATCTGATCGAGGCAGAACGCGATATAGGCCATGCAAAGCCTGGCCAATTGTTCGTGCGCATCTTCCAAGACGATGTGATACCGTGGCAATTTGGCGTAAACAAGCTCCCCGACAAGGTACTCCTACACAATCACCTTGTAAGTTAAACGAAAGAAGGAGAGGGCCCGGATCTCAGCGGACTGAGCTCACCTTGACGCTCATATGAGAGAGCGTGATGATGTCCGTCTCTTCGTGATGGACTACGAGGCTTCTGCAAACGTCCAACAAATCCGCACTCTTTATCAGCGCAAATCTGGGATCTAAAATTTGCCGCATCGGGTCAATCGCGAGCCCTTCAAGAAGTTCGCGCATGCGCATCGGTCGTCGCGAAGCTACTAGCCACACCAATGCACGTCGCACCAATTGTGCATCAGAAAGTCGCCTGTCTATTGCGAGAAGAATCCTCCTGTATGTCTCTTCTAGTCCTTCTGGAAGGCTCTCGAGCACCTTCCGAATTTCTGACACCGAAGCACTTTTTTCGAGAGTGTCGATCTGGCATTGTACCCAACGAAACCTTGCACCCACAACTGTCAGTCCAATCACCGAGTGGAAAAACCAGAAACCCCTACATTCCGTCTGCCCCTGCAATTAGTTTGGATCGGATTTCCTCTTTCAGCCTCTCATCGAACGTTCTCAATCGACGACGCGAGTCAAGCTCTCTTGTGACGTGGAGGAGGATGTCAGCCGACAATTCATTGTCCATTTTATCCATTGATATGCACGGGAAGGGAGAGATGATGCTGATGATGTTCTGCAGAGGTCGAGTGGTGGCAAATATTCGGACATCACCGCTGCTCATGATGAGCCCATCGAGGAGGCTCTCCACCTCTCTGCACTCGTCGAGTGCGTCGACAACGACGAGTGGCGTTCGAGGGCATAATGTTGCCACTTTGGATAGATGATGTGACAGTCCCTTGACACTGTAGAAGGAGTCAGTACGACTGTCGCTCTCCTTGAGTAGCTCGTCTAGCAGATCCTCCGGGTCTGCCATAACAGCACAGAGACAAGCCATTAACTGGGCGAGGATGGAACGCATCACTTCAACAGCGCTCGTAGACCGCTTCATTCGAAAATCACAATAGACGTAAGCCAGGAATTCACCGTCGTTCACCATGTTATTGAGGTCATTGATGACGAAGGAGCTACAAACGTGATCAGAATTTCTGCTTCAATGAACAGGAAACGTAAACACACGCTAAAACCGACTTCCCAGCACCAGCTGCGATGAACTTCAGATCAGGAACAGAAGGATCCAGAACATTGCAAAGCACACCTTTCCCCTGCAACCACAGAAACGAGTCTGTCCCCTCCCTCCATGACCTATATGCATCCGTAGCAGGCAACCACATGCAAGTGTCGGATTGACGTGTGGATGAAGTTTGTCGATGTTTCCCCGAGTAATCCAATGCGTCGAGTACCTTAATCAATTTCTTTAATTTCTGAGCTAGGTATGTGATATCGTTGGGTAAAAGTGGCTTATGTCCCCCAAGGATTAGCTGTACATACAAATAATTTCCTTCCTCTGATTTTCTATTGCGAAATTCTTGGTTGGTGCGGATTGAGGTTGACCATGTCCTCGCACACGATCCTCCCTAGTATAGCTGAAGGTCAGCCTAGATCACGAACTCGTCTCGTGGACAACACTAACTTGATTTTGGAAGGCATAGCTTTCCTGAGATCTTCCTTCTCGTAGTTCCTGTTTAATGATGTCATGCACAATGTTCATCCGATAACTGCAGCACTCACCAAACATCGGCCATGAGCAAGAAGTGAAAATGAGCTTTGTGGATACGGAACAGCACAACGGCCGCATTGATGTCATCTTCTCCGCAAGTGGATTTCATTGAGGTGAGCTCAGAGAACACCTGTACTTCGTGATCCACTCGGATATTGAGGATTCTCTCCATGCCCCTCAATGTGTCCAAACACATTTCGGGTTCGGTATTGGACAACCAGTCGACCAAGCGGTCGTCGAGCATATAATGACGACAAAACGGGGGATTGTCGAGGATTTCAAGGATGGTTCGAGAAGCATCGACAATTGTTTGGAACTCGGATTCGAGACGAACGAGAGAATGTTGTCGGACCTGTCTGACACCTCTGGTAATAGAATACCGAGATGTAGCGTTTCGGACTTGCTGCGTGGCAAGGACAATTGACTGTAGGACACGCTTTGCAGAGTCCATGGAACCGTGGTGATCGTAATCTCGAAGGCGTTAAAGTAATTTGATGCTCATGCAGCACTACCATTTACTGTGAGCTAATTATTTTTGTCGGAGGACGCCTCGCACTAAGTATTTGAGTGTAGAACCATGAAAACAAATTCAGACAAATAGCAAATTGTACAAATAAGCCGAGTCTCTCTAGATATCATAGCGAAAGTGTACTGGAACTAACTTACATCAAAAGAGTAATGTTGAAATTGCTTCTACGATATCGGTTTTATGTGGTCCGTTCCAGGACGAATCCGCATGAGAGCGATTGCATTTGATCCAGGCATGATTCATCGAGGTGAATACAGGAGTTCATTCAGAACCACTAGTAATGAACCAACCTCATTTGTCGATTGACGTTGATCCCCTTCACTTCCCTTCAACATTTCAACCTCCATCATCTCCTCATTGGACTCCTCCGGCACTGGATCAGCCCCGTCACGAGGTCCTAACAAGCAGGTCAGATGAACCAACAAGTTGCATACCTCGAAGTGACCCACCTAAGTATGCTGGGCTCACCGCCGACCAAGCAACAGGTTCACGCGCCTCTGTTGTCGGAAAGTGTAAGTTAGGAGTCGTCGATGACCGATGGAAGACAAATACTTCTGAACGACACTATCTTTCTTCTTCCTCTTCTTCTTCCGCGCCGGCGCGTCGTCAGGGACATTATGATTTGGGACTGCAGCAGTCGCTCCTGCACGTTGGGATGTCGCTGCCGATCCGACTGTGTCAGAATCAGGTTCACGGCGGCGCTTCTTGGTGGCGAGGTGGCCATCCCGAGTTTTCCCCGGAGGATGAGCAATGGGTACGCTTGGTTCAGTAGCTGGGGGACCGTTCGCTGTGTACGACCGAGCATGGGTCTCTGCGACCGCATTAGAAGGCTCCGTACGTTCAGCGGGCTCGCTGGACAATATCGGCACCACTATCCTGGGTTCAGAGAGAACGGCGCGATACGTTTTGCGCGCCTCTGAATAGGGTATGCATTAAGAATGTGAGGATATCCAAGGATGCGAAGAGGCTCGCGCTCACGGGCTCGCAAAACCAGGGATTTGGGCGCGACAGTGGACGCATCGTGCGCCAGATTCTGGGCCAAACCCAGTAGAGAGACCCTTTAGGACGTATAACGGGAAATAAGATGCGTTTCGGGATGACGTGAGGTGACTTGAGGATAAACTCACAGGTTTTGAACGTCCCTTGGACCTCTATAATCGTCTTCTCCAATAACCCCGCCACTAACGATGATTCCCTTACCCTTTGTGACTCGAAGAACCTCTCGCGCAGCGGCCCACCAGTTTCGTTTCGCCGTGAGCCCGGTGTCGCTCACTCCGAGGCTCGCATGACTGGATTCAGGGTCACCGAGAGCGCCCGCATAGTTGACTTCGAAAACAGCGCCATTCTTGATGGCCGTGCGGACGAGTGTATGTTTGAGATGGAATGGGAGTCGTGGTAGGGTGAGGGGTAATGTAATGATATGAGCCGTCAATGGCGAGGGCAGACTATGTGTCAAACATGCCGCAGAAAACGTAGTTGCGGTCGTAGGGGCGAGCGCGATGAGGTCATATGCATCCGCAATAGATCCATTGGCACTCGTCTGATGAACAGGAAGAACGATCAGTCCAGGTGTGTAGGAGGCAACACGGGGAGAAAAAGGCACCAAACCAAACCCTTTCTCACTGTCTTCGTCGAGATTGATCGTCAAACGCTTCAGAAACACGACACCGGTTCTATTTTTCAGTCGGGGCAACAGCGTGTCCAAGATGTTAACATGCGTCTTGGGGTCTATTTTCTTCTCGACTGTCTGGTTGAGAGCGATGATGGTGTATCCCACTGTGTTTTGAGAAGTCAAAGAGAGGTGAAAAAAATGGAATGAAAGACTGACAATGGACGAGAATATCGATACGAGCTTCGATGGCTGCAACTTGAGCCGGGGTAAACACAACGGTACTGGTCACTTGGGGTTGCTTCCCTTTGTTCTTTTTTGACTGTAGCGCGGCTCCATGACCTTGGTGAGCAACGACAGGGAGGTTCAGGTCGAAGAACATCTCGATGTCGGTTGAGTCGACGACTGAAGAGTTCGGATCAACCTGATTTTACTGTAGTCCAACGATTTACCTAAAATCTCCCCACTCATGGATAACTAGTACTTACAGTAGTACTCCCCCGCGCCATGCCAAGGGTCTTTGAGAGCAATACGACTCCTATAATACATAGTATGACAAGGCTAGGGATTTACCAATATACAAGAAAAGGCATCGGGCAAGAGATCTGAAACAACCTTCATTCCTGCAATTTTTCCTTCAAAACGTTCTTTAATGCATCGCCATCCTCTGCAAACTTTTTGATGCCTTCGTGCAGCTTGGCAAAGGCCATCGCATCTTGAAGCAGGGCCCAGCGGAACTTGGGCTCATTGTTGATATAGGAAACTCTGGGAATGGACTCGGTTTGAGCAGCTCACAGCACTCAGCAAGCACTTCGGATAGCATTTGACAACCTGCCTACCTCTCTCTGAGTCAAGTTTCTTTGATACAAGCTCAGTAGAGCTCTTCAATTCCTCCAATAGTTTCGGAGAAATAGTGAGGAAGTCAATTCCAGCAAGAGCCTTGATTTCTCCCACCTATACAGGGAAATGTCATAAATGTGAATCGGAAAGACATATACATGGACTACCAACGTTTCGGAAACTGGCACCCATAACGATAGTTTTGTAACCATGTTGCTTAAAGTAGTTGAATATTTTCTTCACAGATTGAACCCCAGGATCATCGTCGCCCTCGTAGTTTTTTCCGGTCGCTGTTTTATACCAATCAAGAATCTACATTACCGATTGGTGTAAGTCTTCTCATAGATGGAATTAAGTGTCAACGCACGCGTCCAACAAATGGGGAGACAAGCGTGACACCAGCTTCAGCGCACGCGACGGCCTGAGTAAACCCAAACATAAGTGTCAAGTTGCAGTGGATGCCGTCCGACTGCTCAAGCTCTCTGGCAGCTTGAATGCCTTCCCACGTCGACGCGATCTTGATGAGAACACGTTCTTTGTCGACTCCAACGGACTCGTAGAGTGTGATTAGTTCCCTTGCCTAGAAGCAACAATTGCATGACAGAGTTGTATGGGCCAATGGTCTGGACGCAATACTAATATACACCCACCTTTTTCTTTGTCGCTTCTGCATCGAACGAGAGACGGGCATCAACCTCCGTGGAAACTCTGCCAGGGATGATGTCCAAAATCTCCTTCCCAAATTCAATCAGCTGTCAGGGTCGTAGACAGACAGTTTCAGACAGGGTATCCAAAAACGCATATGTTCTAAAGACCCACGAGGTGATCCATGGCCACGCACGCTTGGTCATGAAGCGTTCCGCCCTTGCTCTTGCCATATTCGATGGCGGAACTTACCAGGTGCGCATATTGTGGTTTGTTCGCCGCAGCGAGAAGCAAAGTCGGATTTGTCGTAGCATCCTAATTCAAATAAAAATAAGCACCATACATCTAGATATTCAGATCATGTCGTTACCTGTGGTTTGTACACGCCAATAGCTATTCACCAAGCCCATGAGCACTTTGACGAGAATAGGGGCTGTCGGAGCTCACACTCGAAATCACCAGAATCTGAGACAACGGTCGTCCCCGTCTGTTTGAGATAGTCGAGCGAGGTGGTCATAATGGAGTTGATGGTGAACGAGTGTGTGTGTGGTTTTATGTGGTCCTACTTACTGCTGGTGGTGTCGACGTCATGCCGGACGTTGAGGCCGAGTGGCAACTGTGGCACCAACTCGTCCTCGCTGGATTTCCTTCCAACGACTTCATCTGATGAGTGTGCTGATAGGCGTTCCCAAACATCCGCGAAGTTCCCGAATTGCCAGCCAAACGAAAACTTGGACCTTGAAAATTCTGCATCTTGTAGCCGCTAGGCCCGGTACAACTTGGAGTGTGAGCGCTCCGCACCGGTGGTTGTTCATCTTTTATCCCGTTATTATTGATGTGGGCCCCTGGCGGTTGCTGATCACTTCCTTCAAGTTCGGAGACAACGGCAGGAGGGGTTTTAAATTATTCAGACTTGAGTGTAGTACTTGGACAAGCCGGCACTGCGTCCTCGCCCGATTATAGTGACATTGAACAGACGTGTCAGACCAAAGAGCCAGTGTTGCCGACACGGGTCATTCGTGACTTGAAGCTTGAGCTTGAGCTCCCGCGTCGTCTAGATCATAGCATAATACGTACGAACGTGGCACAACGAACGGACAGTTGATCCTAAGAGCGCCATCGCCGCACCACCGCACAATGTGAGCACAAGGACCAGTCATACGGACATCCATACGAGCCCGTCAGGTCACCCCCTTTCTGCGTGATGCCACGTTCTGACTCATCTGCAGTCTGCAGATGGCCATTCCATTGATTTTCGGCCGCGACCGTACGAAGTTTGAACCAAGAACCGATGACCGTGAGGCCATTGACATATTACCAGTCACGTGTACCTCTAAGAATCGTAGAGCTAGCTCAGTTTGCCCGTACAAGAGGGTGATCCAGTTCTGTTCGTCCACACGCCATTGAACTTTTCGATATCAGTCTTTCACTTGGCAAGTTCACCTCCTCGACTCATCGATGCATGCGCCAGACCCGCCCTCTGCCCGACACACACCCCGAATTCACAGTCACTCGCTGGCAAGGGTTCACCGAGTACCGAGTCGAGCATTGGCGTTTGGCGCGCGATGGAAGCGGGCGGATCGTGCGTGGGACCTGTATCTGGTCTTGGGTCGATGCGGGCATGTTGGTGCTCGTGCTCGTGGTCCTTTTGGGGCGGTTTGAGGTGCGTATCTTTTTTTTTTTTTTCAACGGTGTGGAGTGCGGGAGCTGATTCGATTCGATTCTTTTTTTTGTGTGGTGTAGGTTCAACTTCCCATCCCTGTCCCTCGTTCTTTTGCCCGTCCCGTGTTTGTCATTGGCATCGGGATCGTGCTAACATACCTCGTCTGGGCCCGCTGCACTCAAGTTCTCCATGGTACGCCTCACCCTCACCTCCATTCCTCATCCTCTCATCCCCTCCCCTCCCCAACCCCCTCCCCCTCCTCAAGAATCCCTCCTCGTCTTCCCCACACTCGGCATCCAACTTGAATCCCACCTCGGCCACCCTTTCTTTCCCCCCATCACCACCACGCACCACTTTATCCCACTCTCGGCGCTCGAAGACGTCGTCGTACATGAAGGGTTTCGCAGGTGGGACGCGAGATTTTATTTGGCTACGTTGTACCGGACGGGCACGGGAACGCGGACAACTGTTGCTTCTGGTGGGGTGGTACAGGTTCGCGTCGTATTCGAGGTACGTCCACCCCCTCTTGTACTGTGCTTATGACGGTCTTCACACCCACCCATGCGCACAGAACATCCTCCCTTATTATCCGGTCCTCCACGCAGTCTATCTCGACGTCCAACAGACCCTCTGTCCACCACCCAATTGGGTTGTGGAGACGGACGGATGATGACGATGGGACGGTCGGTGACGGGGAATACATTACCGAGGCATGTACGCTATATATGCTATATGCTATATGTATACCTTTCCCCACATCCCCCCCGTCCTGGACTGAGATACATTTTATTCCATCCCACTTCTCCCACATCCCGCGGTGATGGTGCAATGCAATCGAGTGCGGTGAATGAGGATGAGACGGCGAGGTTTCCTACAGACCGAACGTGTAGTTCATTCAGGGGTCAAATCAGCCTTTCGAGAGGCGGATTTCATATTCGCCCGACACAGTCCATCGCGGTATTTGGGTGTAGTAGAACCTGTGCATTTTGGACCCGGCCCGCCCACGCGCACAATATCCCAGCTTCCCAAACCACGATGTCGAATGCAGTTCGGTCATCCCAGATGGTTTCAAAAGGTATTTATCTCTTTTTGCCAGCGCGGAGAGCAGTGGAATGATATGCCTGCCAGTTTAAGCAAGGAGGTGGGACCAATTACATCGACGAGGCGATAGTCCTCGATCGCAAACTTTGCCCCACCCGACCATCTGAAGCGATGTTTCTCCTCGAATTGGCTTGGAATTCATCTAAGGGGTCGTTATAACCAGCTCGGGACGATGACGGACATCGAGGAGGCTATTTTGCTCAGGCGAGATACACTGGCACTTTGTACAGCGGGGCACCCAGATCACTCAGTGTCTTTGAGCAACCTCGCAGCTGATCTCTCTGATCGGTACAACCAGCTCGGGGCGATAGAGATCTCAACGAGTCCATTGTCCTCACCCAAGATGCACTGGACCTTCGCTCACCGGGGCACCCAGATCGATCGCGCTCATTGAATAACCTTGCAGTGCTTGTGTACTCGGTTCACAAGGTCGAGTCAAGTAAAGCATAAGGAGGAGTTATTCAATCTCTTTGCTCAGCTGACACATCCACCCTCAATGGTGTCGTCCACCAATCTGTCTGCCATCATGGATCCGTGTAGCTGAATATTTCCACTATCCCACCACGCTTCTAGCCTATCAAACAACTCTCCGCTTACTCACTCATTATGTGGCCACTCTACCACCTTTACCTCAACATCGCACTGTAATCAAGGACCTCACGTCGTCGCTTGCAGTGGACACGTTCTCAGCTTGTCTTCGCAATCGCTCTCCCAGAGATTCGGTCGTGCTTCTAGAACAAGGTAGGGATTGTCTTTTGGAGCCAGTTCACATCATTGCATTTGACCTGACAGGAGAGATGTTCGCAACGACTTCACACAACAGACCTTGCTCATTCGTACTGCCCTTGATTCACCTGGTCCAATCGGGTGCACCGTTTCAACATTGAATTGCAAAGAGTCGTCACCAGCATCCGCGAGTTGCCTTGTCTCTATCCCGTTTCCTTCTCCCCCCGCTCTTCTCCGATCTCTAACAGGCAGCCTGTGACGGCCCCGTCATCATGCGGGCGAGTATGGCTGTAATGCACTCGTTGTCCTAGTCGACCGACGAGATCCCGTCCACATTCAATTATCAATCACAAAGGAAGGTGTCCGAGAACTGTCGTCGAAGCTCAGCACCTTGAGTGTGTGTGCGACGTCGATGGAAGTGACAAGAGATCTCGGTGTCATTCTGCGGGAACTCTGGGATGAGGTTGTTTCCCCCATTGTCAACTTCCTTCAGACTGTACATCCATTTCAATCACACATCTGGTGGTGCCCCACCGCCGAGCTCTCTTCCCCTCCACGCCGCCGGTCCGTATAGGAAGAGCCAACGGAATCTCGCCGGTCTCTACATCTCGTCTTACACTCCCACGCTCACTGCCCTCATTCGTGCTAGACGGCACGATGTCCCGCATTCTGCATCCGATGAGAAATACTTCATTGGCATAGGTGAGGCGAAAGCCAAGGGCGAGAATGAACTTATTTCGGTCGGCGCTGAACTGGCGAACATTGAGCAGCGCATCGATGGGCTCGGCACATTCACGCAGATCGAGGGTCAAGAGTCTTGCATCACCCGGGTCGCCGAGGAAGTCGAGAAGAACGAATGGGTCGCACCTTGCGTGTCATGGTCTCCCCAACCGGAGACATCCGTTCGGGTCAGCATCCGCTCTCCACGACGAACACTTCACGATCGAACGGATCGTTCGGTGTGAACTACGGAACCCCAGTTTGCATATCTCTCCACGTATCATACGACTGTCGGGGACGAGGAGTCTAGATGAGGTGATGCAATTCGCCGGGTTCCATTCTGTGATCGGGGCGATGTGGGCAGTGGACGATGCTCAGACGAACAAGATCACGTCGGTGTTCTACGACAACATGGAAGACGAGCGTGGTCGACTGGATTATATGCGTGCTGCGTTGGCGCTGAACAGGACGATGAAAAAATTAGTGGATGTACCATTTGATCGACGTATCTACATCTCGGTGCCTGGTTACATTTCATATCCTCGTTTCGCTGTCTTGCTAATGCTTTCCTTTGCTTATACTCGCTGTCTGTGCAAGTTCCCTTTCTCCGTTCTGGATTCAGTTCAAAAGTTGCAATTCTAAATGTCTCTGCAATGCACACTAATATACACCTGCATATCCTGGTTGTATTCGAGCTTGACCTCTATCCACCCATTCTGAAATCGACACCCCCTGTGTACCCGCATAGGACATGATCGCGCAGGGTACGTGGCGCTTGTACTCGACACTCGATGGTCCATCGCACATAGGCGCAGGATGATGTGCGCAGTGTGTTGAACGTTGACCCTGTGCACGTTTGCAAGCGGCACCATCCTGTGCAACGATGCCAGTGTGGTCCGTCCGTCTGAGACTAACGTCACCTTACCTTCAAGTTCCGGGGACGCAGTGCTATACGAGACAACCTACGATGTCAACGTTGACACACGACACGCCCAGGAAAATCCGGCAAAGACATCAAACGAAAGTGGCCCCTTCACGATCAAACCCACCCTCGTCCCTCTACCTTGGCAGGCCTCCCCCGAGCTCGCTGACAACAGCTTTAGATGCGAGATGGTCACCGTTGCAATGGTATTTAAAACCACCTACGGTTATCACAGAAATGAATGAACGGTGACATCAACACTCGCCCAAATTCACCTTGCATCAAACTGTTTGTAGGCTAAGCCTAGGATTTGTGTTGTGAATGCCAGTTTTTTTGGTGTGAAGACGAACAATATTTCAATGCATTGGCGAGTGATACTCATGTATTTCCGTAGAAACACAGCGAACCTTACTTACTTCTGCTTGCAGCGCCTTGAATAGCAGCTTACATGGGCGACATCAGACTGATCTAGGCAGGCCTGTTTTGATCTTTGCAAAGGGTCCGTCATCAAACCCACTTAAGGGATTGCAAGTACCGCAAATGATGTCCCCCCAGAAGCCGGATCCATCTCTGCAAGATCGCCTTCTTGTTGCCTGGAGGCTCGATCAAGAACAAGCTCCCGATTATTCTCATTATCCCTCACTGCCACCAAGGGTCCTCTGCCATTCCGATAGTCTTGCCAGTACCACAGCACCACAGGACAACCAATCCAAACTTCGACGACAGCTTCTCGAAAGCTGTGAACAATATGTTTTGAATTATCTTCCTACACACTTGCTGCGGATCAGCGACATGACGCTGGTTACTAGGACTGAGTTCTGGGAAGCAGAAAGATCCAGAATAGAAACCAAACTGCAAGAAGATCTCCAAATCCCCGCCAAATCCAAGCAGCCCGATGACGCAGGCAACCCTCCGCGTGACAACTGGCATTTGCGATCGCGGGGTGATGACATCGCAGACATACGACGAGACGCAGTAAGACACCCTACGATGCTTTCGACAAATTTCTTACCTCATTTTCCAAGTACATTCGCAGGCTGTTCAGATTTGCCATATTCTCACATCGTTGGGGAGATGACGAACCTTTGTTTCGCGACATAGTGGAAAAGCGCCTAATCGAAAACCCCACGATCGGATATGAGAAACTGCTCAAATTTTGCGAAACGGCCAGAATCGACCACGACTGTTACTATGTCTGGTCGGATACATGCTGTATCGACAAGGAAAGCAGTGTCGAACTGGATGAGGCGATTCGCTCAATGTACCGGTGGTACAGTATTGCTACCGTGTGCATCGTTCATCTGGCCCAGTCATTGATTGTGGACGATTTCAATTCGGAGCCTTGGTTCACGAGAGGATGGACTCTACAGGAGCTCCTTGCCCCACAGGTGATAAGGTTCTATGGAAAAGATTGGAAGCCCATCTGCCCGGAGATGCATTACCGGGGCGATAAAGCCGTCAAGGAAATCTGGAGTGCCGTCGAAATTGTCACAGGGATCCCACGTGACGACCTGTGGCATTTCTTGCCCTCCTGTGACAGGGTCGCAGAGAAAATGATATGGGCGTCCCAACGGAAGACGACGAAGATCGAAGATACTGCTTATTCTCTTCTTGGTTTGTTCAACGTTAGTCTGCCGATTGCGTACGGTGAAGCCGACAGGGCATGGTACAGGCTGATGGCTGTCATCGCCAATGAATGTACAGACGCCTCTTTCCTCGCCTGGGCCGGACATCCTTCCCCTTACTCCCGAGCCTTGCCATCTTCCCCAGGATCTTATTCAAAACTGGATCCTCGGATTCCTACCAATATCTTCAATCGTCGCCATCCATCGTACGAAGTCACCAAGCTTGGCATGGTGATCAAATTGCTTGTGATCCCAGCACGATGTAACGTCCTCGAGGACAATGAAGGTCGAGACATTGGCTACACGGTCACACCACATAGCCTGGAATCCTTTTTGGTCGGTGCTGACGCTCTACCTGGTCGCATAGAAGAGTACAAGCTGGGCATCGTCAATTTCCGTTCCGGGGGCGATGATGTCTTTGTTGAGATTGAGGATGAATGCCACTGCCTGGTGCTCGCGCGAGAGCATGCTGATGACCAGGGTTGGACCATGGTGAATACGGAGTGCGTTGTCGTCGTTCGTTGCCTGGAAGAGATATGTAAGTTAGCCGAGATTGTGCTTTTGTGCCATACGAGTGGTTACGATGGTACCCTACTTAGACGTGCTCACCGATACAACCCGATCGTAGAGGCAACTGATTGACCCAACGATGTCCAATGTATACGTTTGCGTTTGTTGTGCTAAGTAAGTTAGTGTATTGTGCTCACCTGGGCAATCATCTAACCCTGCCGCCTCATTCGAGGAGAGCGAGCGCCAGCACTTCGACCACGATGTTATCAGAATTAAGTCTACGATCAACACGACACGACACTGCGAAGAATATCCTCCAATGAATTGTACTGGACACGCAGCAAGTGCGAAACGCCACAGCTCGGTATTCGACCGCCAGAGGCGTCACCTCTGAGTCTCTCATTCAAATTCGGCTTGAATTATCGGCCTTGCAAAGAATTAGGTTTAACAAGGAACATGCAATGTGATATGCAAATATCAATTTACGGACTCACATAAGCTGAGTCCCTGAGCACCATATATCATCCCGCAAATAGCGGCGCTCTATGGAAAATATTGTCTTATGCACCAAAGCGACGTGCAAGACTGTATCTCTGTTAGCCGCAAGAACACAAGCATTAGCCACACTTCCAACTAACAAAGATACCACCCGCATGATTTGAGGTTCCGTTCGATCACGCAATGCACTGAACTGCAGTCTTTGACTCACAGCGATTTGGATAGGTAGTGGCATGGAGGGACTGCAGCCGACTTCGATGGATTTCTATAACCCGCAAGGACACATCTAAGGGAAACTGCATTGCTCGGTGTATCAGCATATGATCTCCGTTGGCGTCCCGCGCGTGGACGTTCGTCCCCTTGCAAATGAGCGAACCGAGTATTATTTTGAAAGAGTATATCGGATGGACGTCTCGTGAGAGCAGATAGAGTTGAGCTGCGAGCATGAGACCGACGGCAATGTGAAGAGGCGCCATTCTCTCTACATCCAGTATGGAAGAGCTAAAGCCAGCCTCGATTGAGACCTATGAGACTGGATGACCCGACGGTGATATGCGACGCCCTATCTCCAGCATGCTTGGTCTTGCCGAAATGCGCAGATTCGTCCCCTCCAATGGTGCAAAGGCAGTATGACAGAGGAATGTGAGTTGGACGCAAAAGCAATCGTGCTCCGACGTTGGCCACGGAATCCCAGAGCGAATCGACAATGTGCGCACTCGATCCCAAATTGGACAAATAAGCCGATTCCCTCTATCGTAGGATTTTACAGTCAGCATGAGGAGCACGGACGACACCAACGCGAGTGACTCACACAGCACGTCTTTCAACGCAATGAGGCTCCATAGACTCCAAGGTCAGCCTCATTGAAGTCTCTCGACAAGCTACGACAATGCTCTTACTCGCGCACGACGCATGATTTAGTATGTGTCATTGTGCTTTTCTCCGGTTTAATATGAACCTGCTGGTAGCAAAGGAACAGCGTCCCAACAAGTAGGCTCGCGCACGGTTCAGATCTCGCTCAACGAGATGACGTCCTGGTTCCCCGGCCGAACAAATTCTGTACAAGATTACGGTTCTCGAGCGTTGAAACGTCGACTTCTTACTATGCGTTCCAGCGCTTGAGGCAGTGACTTGCACCCTACAAGGAACAACACGAAGCAGAGATATGGCCGCAGCCCACGCCGCAGAACATGCTCAAGGTAGCTGTTTGGGGACATTGAACGGCCAACTTGACTCGAGCAACGGTATATTTATGAGCGCGTTCTCCAGACGGAGATGATTGTGGTCAGAGCCTCACTTGGCGGACATTTGGACCCGCGTGAGTGCAGCTTCGAGCTAGCCAACCTTCGTTGCGAGTAACACGTCACACCAAGTGTCGTATGATCCTCCTTCTGACACGTTCCTTGATTGGTCTGGATCAATCATTTACGCTCTGTTGTAACACTCAATTGCCGCCCACCGTTCCAGCTGGTCGCGAGAATACCCAACTTGATATTAACAAGCATAGCGTCCAGTTAGAGTCTCATTTTCACCATCGCTGGCAGGTGTGACCCTTCTTTTCGTAGCCTCACTACCTGATTTCCGTGACTTCCCTCATCCGAGAATCCCCCTTGGCACGAATGCCGCATGTCCTTCTCGTTCCGACGTACGTCTTTCAGAACGAGGTATTTACTCGATGTGCTTGGCGTGCGTATAAAGTGGTCCCATTTTTTGTACTTGACTAGAATACACGCCCTTTCCTCTATCATTCCCCTACTCGACAATGTACCACCTTACCGCCCTTCTCGTTGTCATCCTCACTTTCGTCTCCGGTCCGAGTCGTGTCCTCGCGCAGACAACAACAACGCTCTCCTACGACACCAACTATGACAACGCTGAGCTCTCCCTCGATCAGGTAGCGTGTTCCAATGGGCCCAACGGTCTGGAGACCAAAAACTATTCCACATTGGGCTCGCTCCCCACCTTTCCAAATGTCGGTGGGGTCTATACCGTGTCCGGTTGGGACTCCCCGCAGTGTGGCGCGTGCTATGCTGTTACGTACAACACCAATACGGCCTATATCTTGGCTGTGGACAAGTCCCAGGTCGGATTCACGGTCTCGGAGACGGCGATGAACACCCTGACGGGTAATCAGGCGGTTGCACTGGGCAGGGTGGACGTGTCCTTCGTCCAAGCGAATCAATCTGAATGTGGACTGTAAAATTTGAGCCGAACGAGGTTGCCAATGATGGTCAGCGAATACCTTTTGACATCTTGAACTGATGCCGATGACGTATCTCGCAGGTGTGTTTGACCGTGTTCTGAACTTTTTTTATGTCATCGAGGACAATGCGTTGTACCGTGGGACGTCAGTTGGACTGTATCAACTTTTTTTGTTGAATCATGAGGTCGTTTTCATGTTGGACAATGTTACGTACAATTTTGATGGACTGTCATATCTGTTGTGGTATCATGACATTTGCTCCCTCACCGCACGGAACTGATTGAGCGATGAGTTCTGTCCGCATTGCCGGCGCATGGGTGGGAAGGTCACCGGGCTGATGGGAGATAGTAGTGGTCACGACTGCCCCACTCACGCGTCTCCCGTGACCCAAGTGATGTCATAGAGTGCAGCGGCTGTGCTGCGCTGAGCACGATATCCCTGACGTGAAAAAACTTCCAACACCGGTGAGAGCGTACCGTAAAAAATCATATCGATGCGAATTCGACCTTCGTATACCCTGAACCTTCTGGTATAGCCGAAACTAAACCTGGTTTTGGTGGGCTTGGAATATGAAGTGTTTCCATTTCAGAGGGATTCTCACCGTTGAGAACGAGGCGTCCAGGTGAAGCAGTTATGGAGGTCACTGCCCCCGGCGAGGAAATTCTCATGCAAGCTCAAGGGGAAATATTTGGAGGTTCTGCACCGCCCGAAGATGGACGGGAAGGAATCAGGAACACAACATTACCAAAGTCCCCCAACCAAAGCGGGAGAAATGGAAGGGGAGCAGGGTCGAGGGGCTGTTACTGTAACAGCAGAAGAACAATGTCAAACACTCGTTGACAGAAGTTATCGTGACGGACATTTGGGTGACCAGCACAACTTTGTGGTGTTACCTCATTTTTCCGGATCAACTATCTGTAGGGACGATGCCCAGGAAACTCGGTGCACAGCACAGCCAAAGTTATCAGGAGAACCGTTGCTGCGCCCGTCAGAAAACACTGGAGATACACAGCGATGAAGGCACTGAGGATAGCCTGATAACCCACCCTCGGGGGGTCAGATACACTCATTTGGAAGTGCCAGCGCCGAAATCCGGTGAGAGACTACACGAAACGCCACTGCGGAGAACATTCATTTCCCTATTATACTTTGAGCCAGACTCACCCACTTGGTTCCGTCCTTGTACTCTTGCCCTTTTGCTGCTCAAATGACCCTTTCTCCCGTCCAAGAAATGCAACAAAGTGAGTGTTACTTCTTGACATCGCTTTCGCTTTCGTTTTAACCATCTCTTTCTGCAGCCACCATGGCCTTGCCTCCCCACCACTCGCCCCCTGTTGATCTTCGTAGGATGACCTCACACTCGACCCTCCTCACCCCGTCCCACAGAGAGCACAGGCTCTCATCCCATACCTCGCAGCTTTTGCAGACAAGCTCTGCAAGACTTGGTTCTCGTTCACCCTCCTCCATACCTTCATCACCCACATCAGCGTAGGCCTATGCCACTCTCTTTATCGTCCTTTTCCACTGACAGTGGCACTTTTTTCTTCTTTCTCTAGCCACTCGTCCTCATCAGCCATCTTCGAACGGGACATTGAACCCATAGGTCCTCCATCGCCTCCATCTTCCCACCCACCAAATCCACATCGTATCCCCAGATCAAAGGGTACCGAACAGCTTGAACAGAGCGTCCCCTCTGTCCTCGACTCCGCAGCATCCATCCTTACATCCTCCTCTCCCATGGAAGAGGATCACATTGCTGTCTTGACCCCCGCCAGGGACAGGGACAGGCAGATTAGAAGCGGTTTTGCGAGCCCGATTGGGAGCCTTAGGAGCAGGAGTCCCAGTCCAACCAGTGGCAGGTCGCCTGCCAGACATCGTTCGAGCTTATTGCTGAGCGTTCCTGGGTCCTCGTCACCTTCTGCTTCGATCGCGCTCCCGATGCTCTCATCGAGCCCTACCAAGGATCCGCAGGCTCGTTTGACCATTCAAACATCTGCCGCCGCCCCACCTCCTCCCGTTGGGACGGCAACGACGGTAAAGAAAGCTGGAAAATCAAGTCCTTCAATCAACACCCCCACATCAGCGTACTACTCTACACTATCATCCGCCGACTCGTCCCCTTCGACGACGGTCGAACCACTTCCTCTCACCACCGCTTCGCCTGTGCAATTAGTCACTCAACTTCAGCCTGTTCAGCAGCTTCAAACGCCACAAGCCCAGCTCGCGACTTCTCCAACTTATACAGGGTCTCCGTTCACTCACGCGTTGAATATATCCCACCCACCTTCTCCGACACATGTCGCTTCGAAACGGCTCTCGTTCATGTCTTACTCGGATCTTCTTGCATCCACCCCTGCATCGATGGTCCCTCTCTCGTCCTTCACTACATGCGCCTCATCCGATCCGCCTCCCCATATCCCCAGTGTAACAGGCTTTGGTAACAGTCATTCGAGTGCTGGGTCAATACATGGCAAGGATAGGGACAGCATCGCGTTGTTGGACGATGTTGGTGGTGAGTGGGAGCGTGAGGGACTGGGAAAGGGGTTGGAAGAAAGGTTGGAAGCCTTGATGATCGTCCCCGGAAGGGCTTGAGGAACAGGATACCAAGCCGTCTGAGTAGGATCCCCAACAACTGCTCAACCCGGCGAACGCGGTATCAACCAAAGTGAAAACCACTCACGTAATTCCCTTTGGCCAGCAATTCATCGACATCCGTGACCCGGAAAGAAAGAAGTTCGAACCAAGGCAATATGCACCCCAAACGTGAACGTAAAACCAGATAATCAGCATCAAAGTATTCTATCTTACTCGCTGTGTATTAATGGTTTAACTATGCAAACCCTCCCTTTGCCCTCCCTTTTTTCTTGTTCTTCTCTTGCCATTCGCAAGGTCTTCCTCATCGACCCCGTTAAATTAGATTATATTTTCGTGCTCGAAATCGAGACGTTATGCGCTCACGCCCTTATTGTACTTGAACTATGGTTGTCGGATCGTTTGGCTGGCGTTTCACCCACTTAAAGTTGTCTTCAAGTACATATTTGATGATTTTGGTACCCTTTGTTGTCTTCTTTATGCGATTATGACATGCTATTTGTTCTGCACTGGATGGACCTTTACTGAATGAATTGTACCATACTTCTTGAATCAATGATAAGGTATAAGCTGCAATGCTTACAATCGTCGTTTAGGGCCGTTCCAAAAGAACGCGATAGCCACTAAAAGCTGAGGAAGAATCACACTGGCGTCCTTCTCTCAACACATTGCCTGTGCTTACCTCCACGCTGCCCTGGCCAGACTCAACGAAGGGACCTTCAAGCAGCCTCTCTTCTCTTCTAACCGAGGGACTCGTATAAATTGCTGCCGGGCCTGGACGCATGCAATTACCTGCTGGGCTGCGTTCCTGAATGCAATTTACCGTTCCTATAAAAAGTTTGCATCGACATATATGCCTTGTCGAGGAACGCAACGTGTCTGTGGCGTCCTGGAGCCGCAGCATTTGGAGTACACTCGGTTCTTGTCAACCAACTTGAAACAGTCGATTGGACCGCGTGGCGTATTGTAGCATAACACGGGTCTCGGCACACATAGCCTACCGCATGAAATCTTGCAGAGGCGACGAGTACGGTATACGGCTGTGTTTTGCGGCGCCAGATCACGACTGCACTGACTCGGATCCGTTCAAGCACTGTCAGGCTCAACCAACCTTTACCCAGCTTATCGCTAACGACGCGCTGTCCCACGATTGTAGCCATCTCAATGGGTGGATTCACGGCTTCGCAGTGCATCCTATGAGATTACGTTGTGTTGTTCTGCTGGACCGCGTTCATTATGCGCGTCGTCCATGTCTATCTTGGATCTCGGTCTGTCTGTTTCACACGGTGCGAGGCTCCGGAAGGTTTGTCAGAATGCTCTCTTTCGAGTCGCTGGTTATTCTGACATCCCCGTGGTCAGTGTTCCCCTTATGCATCGCACTCGCCTCTTCCACCTGGATGCCATCACGAGATCGTATCTAAGGTCAGTCATCGGTCATCAAAAGTATCGCGGTACACGGTATCAAAGAGGCGCTTCTCTGCCAGGTGGCAGTATACGAACGGTTCCTCGTTGATCTCTCCCGCTGTTGTCCCCAAGCCAACCATATGGACACATTCCTCGCTCCGCGCAGTCAAGTGTCCAATATCAATATGTATAACCCAAATGACCCGTCACATCAGAGCTATCCATATGCTCCACGCCCAATGTAATTGACATCTGAACCCACCCGAATCTCTTTACCGGCTGGGCGAATCGGAACAGGTGTTTGTCTCCTAGAAGCGACCATCATTCTCGTTTCGGAAGGAAGGGGTATAGCTATGTCTGACCACGTGCATGCCCGGACATGCATAAAGACAGGCATTCGTTGTCATTCTTGAGTACTCAACCCCGCCTCTTAACTCTCCCTTGGAGGTCTTTCTGCGACCTTCTTTTTTTTTATTACCAACAATCGCATTCGTTCCTAGTGCCAAGGATGGTATCACAGATTAGCATTGGAACATCACCCGTGATCGGTCTTGGTCTGGGCCTTTACTTTTTTACTTCAGTGATGGCGTTCGACATGACGCTCAATACAAATGTGCGTCTCTCATCGTCCATGCCACCGGTGCCTTGCTCATGCTGAGTGTATATGTTTGCTTTTCTCTCTAGCTGGCCGTGTATGTGTTCCCCTGTGGTGATATATCTTGAAGAATGTCGTTTTGAGTTGCAATTGTCCAGGTACTGGGGACAGAACTCTTACGGAGCATCCAATCCCAGCGACACTGCCGCATGGCAACAGCCTATCGAATACTATTGTGGTGTATGTCTCTCCTTGGTGACGGGCGCTGGCAACACATCTTTCATTCATTTTGTAATGTACAGGACAGCACCATTGACACGTTTCCCGTCGCATTCCTCACAGAGTTTTACTCGACCGGTAATTTGCCCAGTATCGACCTCGCCAATGTAAGTCGTTTTTCATTTCCTTGGAACACAGTATCAATGCGTCACCGTACCCACGCACTGATCCGCTTCTTTGTCTTGTTTTCGCTCCCATACACGCACAATGTGATTGTAGACATGCAGCGCGTCCGGTAATGGCGTCCTCGGGGGCACGAACCTTGCCAACTGCACCTTCCTCGCGGCAGGCATCGAAACGTGTCAACAGGCGGGAAAAATTGTCACCATGTCGATCGGAGGTGCGACTAGCAACGTCGGGTTCGCGAGCGATTCAGATGGACAAGCGTACGCGCAGGTAATTTGGGACACCTTCTTGGGCGGAAGCAGTACCACGAGGCCATTTGGCACGGCAGTTTTAGACGGGTACGTGTGCCCGAACCTACTCGGTCGTCTGGGAGACCGGTGGTTGCATGCTCACGGGTGGCGATGATCCTTGTTTACGTGTAGGATTGACATGGATATCGAAGGGGGTTCGCAGGTAGGATTTACTGCTTTCCTGACAGCCCTTCGAAGTTTAATGGATGGCGGAAACAAACAGTGCGTGGGCAACTGACCATTTGACGTTCTGATAAAATGACATTCCATCAGATACTACATTACCGCAGGTCGTGTCCTTTTGTTATTTGGGGTGACCACATGGGTTGATGGACACGATGATCATTAGCTCCACAATGCCCTTACCCAGATGCCAACCTTGGAGCAACGTTGAACGCCTTCGGCTTTGATGCTGTCTACGTGCAATTCTGTACGTGTCTTCCCGACATGACGCACGTTTTAATAAGATCGGCGTGTTGACCTGGAGACCCTTAGACAACAACTATTGTGAGGTCAGCAACTTTGGCAATGCCAACGTGCGTAGCTGCTTCTATGACTGAGTCTTGTGCGCTCTACTTACACGATCTCTCCATAGGACTGGAACTTTGCCACCTGGTGAGTATACACGCTCCCCGTCCCGTATCTTCATTGATGAGAGAGATGTAGGGACAACTGGGCCAAGAATACCTCCCCGAACAAGAATGTCAAGGTGTACATCGGTGCGCCGGCGTCGTCCGGCGCCGCGGGCAGTGGCTACGTCAGCGCGTCGACGCTCGCGACCATCATCTCGCAGACAAAGAG
The DNA here is from genome assembly GCA_038092915.1 of Boletus pseudopeckii. Lineage (NCBI taxonomy): Eukaryota > Fungi > Basidiomycota > Agaricomycetes > Boletales > Boletaceae > Boletus > Boletus pseudopeckii. The sequence continues at coordinate 30,931 of JBBPRH010000086.1, forward strand.
CCAGTATTCGTCCTTTGGAGGCATCATGCTCTGGGATATATCTCAGGCTTATGGTGAGTTGGCCCTGATTCTTTTCTTTTTTTTTGGACGTATCGGCGTGCTGACGAGCGTGTGTGTGATAGCGAACGGCAGGTATGACCAGGCTACCAAGGCTGCGCTCACTGGATCGCCTGTATCCCCGGTGTCGTCGCCCGTAGCGACTACCACCACGTCCGCTGTAAAGGCGACCACCACATCCTCTGGAAAGGCGACTACCACGTCCTCTGGAAAGGCGACCACCACGCACTCGTCGGTAACCACCTCTGGACAGGTGACCACCTCGGCACCGCCGAGCCCCTCGACCACGTCGACGGGTAGCTGCGCAGGCGTATCTGCGTGGGAATCCAACGTCATAGTGCGTCCCCTCACGTCTCGTGTCTCGTTCCGCCTTGCAACTAAATCACGCGTCTTCTAGTACAATGCTGGCGATCGGGTGACGTACAAGTGCGTATCGCGAACCATCTTACTACCTCGGACGTCCGATGCTGACTTTTTCATCTCTTCTTCCTCCATTTTCCCCTTTTCTCAAATCCCATATAGCAACAAACTGTACACGGCAGTGTCGTGGAATGACAACACAGAACCGGATCGTAAGCTTTTTTATCCATGCTATCTCGAGCCGGGTCTCACCGCATCCCCGGCCAGTTTACGTTAACGCCTGGACCCTCGACGGATCATGCTAAACACCACCGTCGAGTCCCCCCAGTATGGGGGTCAACGAAGACCGTTGCATGCATGTTATCAACCGATGACACTGGAATCCCGCCAGTCCGGGAGAGTCTGAGGGGCCAGACCCTTGTATTTCGTCGTTCTACTGTATGTCGTGGTTCGCATTATTTTTTTCACTTTTTACAACGTCGTGTGCTTCTGCTCCGTTCCCTGTCTTTCCTTTGTCACCAGCTGACGTGCCTGTCTTTTTTCCTTTTTTTTGATACCCTATTCCTTCGTTCTTACGCTGCAGGACAGCAGCCATGTGGCGAAAACATCTTACACACGTAGGAGCAAAAAAGAAAAAAGAAGGAAATTTATTATTATTATTATGAGGAGTAGATCTCCTTCAACACTAGCAACGAGACCCCACCCACGGTTCGAGTCTTCGAGATGCTATCCTTTTTGCAAGTACAGATAAATAATATTCTGAAGATCTTCATCGTGTCGTGGGTCATGTCGTCATATCCAAAGTAATCGCTATTGCTGCTGGTTTTGCGGTCTTTGCCCCTTCGAGTCCTTCCTAGGGAGAGACAACCAAAAGGAAAAAAAGGGCATGAACGCCGAGAAGAAACGAAACGAAAAGGTATTAAAACATCAAACGAAACAACCAGGGTAAAGGTGAGGGAATCATGATGCACCCTGGATCTTGCAACACAAAACATTGTGAAGGACGATGAACAGAAAAGAAAAGAAAATTGGGGGAACCACATACATGTTCACATGCGAGGGGCGAGAAAAAAAGTGATGGAGATGGGTAGTTTAACAGAGTATCGATTGATCTTGATAGATTAACAAGAAAAACGAAGACAGAGGAAACAAACAAGTTGAAGAGTTTATGGATTCACCCTATGCATACCCTATGGTACGAGGAGAGACCATAAACAAGGAGCGAGAGAAAAATGAAAAATCCAAAGGCAAGTGGGTGTGTCATCCCCCAGGTTTCGAGGCCCGTGCCCCTGCGTCGCCTGAAAAAAAGAAAAATGGATTACATGACCAAGAGGGCCATTGCAGAGGTCACCGCTTCCGCTTGCCGCTGATGATAGGCTCAGTTTCCGGGCTGACACCCTCATGTCCCATCATCCCGCCCTCAGCACTCGCACTCTGACTTCCTTCCCCTTCGGAGCCGTCGTCCTGCGCCCCGGAGGAGTTGCCATGAAGCGGGAGACCGAATCCAGGTCCGCGAGTGACGAACCCGGTCGGGGCATGTCGATCGTGATTCTCGCCCTCGCCATCGCCCATATACTGCCCACCCTCACCTTCGGCTTCTTCTGCCTCGCCATCCAACATCTCTGTGTCGAGATCCACGACAGGGTTCATTTGTGGAATTACGATGTGACCATCCGTGCGGACGGTTGGACGTTGTCGTGACCGATGCTCAATCCCAAGCATGTCGTTCTCGACCTCCGTTTCGGCTCCATCACGGGCAAGGGGAGGTGGACTGGCGAGTTGGCGCACGGACGTGGTGGCGATGATATTCGGTGCGGATGGCGGTGCAACGCCAACATCTTCCCACTCGATGTCTTCATCTTCTGGTTCTGGTTCGTGTTCAATCTCGACGTCTTCGTCAAGGTCTGCAAAACTGCGACAGAGAGGGCAAGAAAAGGCCGAGGAGTGCTTCTCGAGAAGTGGGCGTATACATTTGTAGTGGAAAGCGTGGGAGCAGGGCGCGATGAAGAGGGCTTGACGGATTGTGACAGAAAAGAGACCTAAATATTGTAATAAGACCGACGAGTCCTATAGAAAAAAGAAAGGAAAAACTGACATATGCAACAGTCTGGGATGTTGGCCTTGGGCAATCGTTGCTTGCCCTTGGATGGGTCTGGTCTGCTTGGATCGGTGGTCACAGCGAGTGCCTTGAGTTGGCTGATGGCGTGGGTGCTGATCAAGAGGTAAAAAAGGGAAACGATGGTGGAGATGTTGGGATACGCACTTGAAAGCATTGGCGGCTGCCTGCCACTCTCTACCGACCTCGATTTTTATCTTGACAGACTTGTAAATGTCCTCTGACCCGCCTTGATAATCAACGCCGAGCTGGAGGACGTCGCCATCTCTAAGTTGGTATTGTCTGGACTCATGGCCGGCCGGGGAGAGACGGAGATGGTTGAGAAATGTGCCGGAAGAAGACTTGGTATCCCTGATGAAAAACTTGCCGGATTCGAGCCAAATTTCGGCGTGAGAGCGGGAGACGACTTTTGACTTGAAGGCAAGTTTGTTGGAAGAGAGGAGGTTGGCTGCGTTGAGGCCGATTCCGGATCTGTCGGTGAATCTGCCTATGCGAAGAGGGGGGTCGTCGTCCCTGAGATCGCGAGTGATGGGCTCGAAGCGAAGTGTGCGACGGGAGTCGAGATGGGGTACGAGACGGATGCGATGGGTCTGGTTTGGGGAGGAGGATGTGGAAGATGGGCCGCGATCAAGCTGAGGGGGGGCTGCGAGGGGCATCACTGGAGAGGTTGGGGTGGAAGGGGGCGAGGAAGGAACAGTGACGAGTTGGACGGCGGGTGGAGAGGAAGGTTGACTAGTGCTGGGGTGTCCGGTGGAACGTCTGCGCCTGAGGATACTGGATATGCCGAGCGAGGGAGCGGGTGTTGGCTGAGGGTTTGCGTTTGTGGTGAGCTGGGGGATAATGAGGGCAGCGGGAGCGAACGATCTGCGACGATGAGAATGGGTGCTGTTGGATGTGCTGGGAGGGGCGGGACTTGCAGGGGGGGACGGGGACGGGTCTCGGTGAGATGGCGCTGGGGGATGAGAAGAGGAGACACCGCGGGGTCGCCCACGAAGAAAGGATCCCAAAATGGTCGACCGCAATGCTGGTGGAGACTCGACGTGCATCACCACGGGTGAGCTTGATGACATTCCGGATAGAAACAAAAAAAGCAGAAGAGGAGGGTGGAGGACAAGGTGGACTAGTACAAATTTTTTCTTTTCTTTTTTTCTTTCAATCTCGACGAGGCTGAGCATCTGTCGCTCTCTACGTACTCAAAATCAAGGCACAGCTGGCAACGCCACTTTTTTTTACCCTGAATTTCTCCTCTTTTCTTCTCAGCTGACAGTACTGACACCGCTCATTTCAGAACACATGGCGTCCATGTTGCCAGCTATGCGTTCTTTGCGTCCGCATGAGATTGTCTTCACAGTATGGCAAGTTCCATATCAACTGGCTGCGGAAGATATGACACAGGTTATGTCGTTACCGTACCAGTTCGGTTTATAACCAGTGGCGGAAGAGCTCCGACGGCCCCTCTTTGCAACTACTGAAAGCCCTTATCAGCATCATCGGCTTCTGCCCTGTTACCGCTCGCTCAGCCCAGATAGCCCTCGTCGACCCACCTCTTTCCGAGCCGGTTGCCTATTACAGAAAGGCGTCCGGCGACGGGCTCAGGAACCCAATAACCGAAGCCTATCTCCAGGAACGCCGTATTTCTTGGGCATTGACATACGCTTGTGATGTCGCCACCATAGAAGCCATCTTGGACGTAGGTCTCCTCATCCTTCTTGGTGGTTGGTGCTAACGAGGCTCGTCCAGCAAAACAACCTTGGTCGTTTTCACAGACAGCTCCGGACAACGTCAAAGTGACCGTACTTCCTGCGGAAGCCATGCCAGTGGGTCCTCAATGAGGCACTCAAAACGGTCTTTGCAGTCACATGGATAGGTCGTCGTCGAGACAGTCCTCGAAGGCGCGCAATCAGCGGGTGTAGAGTACGTACAGCCGTCGATCTCCGTGTAGGAGATGCCCGAGAGTGTTCAACATAGCCTTGGAAGCGAGCTCAGTTGCAGGGAGTGCTCCTTGCAAATAGGTAAGAGGTAAGTAGAACAATATTATGGTTGTTGTTGCTCACTGCATACGCGCTTGTCAGCCGGTTACCTGCAACAAATTTACTGGACCTTGAAAGCGCTCTAGCGGCACGTTCAACCTGGCGACCTTTGTAGACCGACCAGTCCTCGGGCATTATCACTTCCCCAGATAAGGTTTAATTTGGAGTACACGGAGATGGACAAGACTAATAATTAAGCAATTGCGCATCGGATCCCGCGCCGCTCAAAGCTGAAACACCTTGTGACACCGCTTCTGCAAAGGTCTTCCTATGATATAGTAAGTTATCTCCTTGTGTCCTAAAATTTGAACTACCAGTCGAAACCGCAACAATGTCATCAAGGGAGAGGAGTGGATACAGCCTTCTCCTTTTGCTCTATTCGGACCGTGTTGGCTCTGTTGCATGGCTGCGTGACATTCCCCACCGGCGCGTGTTTGAGATGCAATATACCTCGGGTCGCTCGAGTCCTTCTGGGACAATAACAGTACTAGCAGGCTGTACAAGCACATTAATCTGTATAAAGCACCCAAGTTTTGATGGCGAGTCCGTGAAGAACGCAAATGAGTGAGGCATACATATAACCAAGTTGTTCACTCGTCCATTCTCTATGCTCCGAGTTGTCAGCGACGGCAAAATCCATTGATTTTCGAAAGCACAGTGAACCATGCCGCATGAGTTGAGTCTTGATTAATAACTCGATTGTGATTGGTTACGGCAGATTCCGGATTCGGCAGCCGTAATTCATGCGATAAATCCCACCGTAGCTAGTCCTCGTCCTCGTCCGAGTCGTCTCGCTTGCACCTTTCACTCGCCATGCACGGCATCTTCGCCAACTCGGCCTTTTCTCCCGCATGCTCAGGTGCACTTCGTACCTCACTACGCACCTTTGCCTCTTCCGCTGCCAGGTCCCAGGCAGTGCCTACCGAGAAACTGACCTTGATGAAGGAGTTCAAGATCTATCGCTGGGTCAGTATCAGTCATCTCGTCCAACGTGCATGCTCACATCTACGCTTAGAATCCAGATGAGCCAGAGAAGAAACCCACCCTCCAATCCTACATCATTGACCTCAACCAAACTGGACCCATGGCACGTCTCTACTCACGTTTCTCCTATCCGCTCCCCTGACGTTTTGCTTTGTACACGCGCATGTGCAGGTGCTTGATGCGCTGATAAAGATCAAGAACGAGGTCGACCCCACCCTAACATTCCGGCGCTCTTGCCGAGAAGGCATCTGTGGTTCTTGTGCCATGAACGTTGATGGCCAAAACACACTCGCCTGTCTCTGCCGTATCGACAGGAACGCGAGCAAAGACTCCAAGATCTACCCCCTTCCGCACAGTCCGTAAACCCCCCTCCTTTCTACACGTCACGCGAACTCATGCGTTCCTCCCCTTTTTACTCTCGCTAGTGTACATCGTAAAGGACCTCGTACCTGACCTCACTCTCTTTTACAAACAATACAAATCCATCAAACCTTACCTCCAGAACGACAACCCACCCGAAAAAGGCGAATTCTTGCAATCACCAGAGGACCGCAAGAAGCTCGATGGTCTCTACGAGTGTATTCTCTGTGCCTGTTGTTCAACCAGTTGTCCCTCTTATTGGTGGAACCAGGACGAGTATCTCGGGCCCGCGACCTTGATGCAGGCGTATCGGTGGATTGCAGACTCTCGCGTAGGTGTTGTGTCGTGACGAGTCGTGTTGTACCACTGACGTGATCGGATATATAGGATGCATATGGGACCCAGAGAAAGGAACAGCTTCAGAACGAGATGAGCATGTACAGGTGTCATACCATCTTCAACTGTCCGTCGTTCAACGTTCTTTCGTCATGCATTTCTCATTGATTTCCTCAGGTTCGCGTACGTGCCCGAAGGGCTTGAACCCCGCCGCCGCTATCGCCAAGATCAAGCTTGAGCTCGCTGCAGATTAGGCACTGTCCTGTCCCTCTCGTGTGGATCGGGGTTAAAGCGTGTGTTGGCTGAATCACAACCAGTTGGATTCCCTATTTCTTGTTGTCATTTTACCAGAATGCATGTTATTCATATCGACCCAATGCAAGCTAAACCCGGTGTGAAGGGGTTGACCGCTTAGTATAGGATTTCAGTTGAAAATGCAGACTGTGCTCTATATCTGGTAGTCGACTATCACACAACAAACTCTACAAAACACCCAAGCACCACGTATACCTCTGCACCGTCATCGTCATCGAGTACACCCAACCAGTAATCATTGACGAATCCATGGCGACGTTTGGCAAGACGACATTCAACGCCGTCTCGTACGCCGCATCCCGACCGACCTATCCCCGTGCTCTCTTTGATCACATCTTTCGCTTTCACGATGCGGGTGGGGGCGGGGCATGCTGGGATACGGCTGTCGATCTCGGATGTGGGACAGGCAAGTAACGTTTTCGTGGATGCCTGCGCTCGGAGCCGAACGTGTGGATATTACACAGGCCAAGCGACCGTCGAGCTGACGCCTTTCAAGACGATCGTGGGCACTGATCCCAGTGCGGGGATGGTCGACGCCGCGCGTCGTGCCCTCGCGGCCGTGCATGGTCTGAATCTGTCTGACCGGATCACCTACGTCCAGTCTCCGGCGGAGAGATTAGCGTTCTTGTCAGAGGGGAGCGTCGATTTGATCATTGCTGGTACGTCGAGTTCGCTTGCTTTACTCTGTGCCAGTTTGTGATCTGGGCGATACGTCGACATCGCAATGGCTTACTCGGAGGCGTGTGTACAGCACAGGCTGGTCATTGGTTCGATTGGTCCCGGATGTGGGCAGAGGCAGCGAGGGTACTGCGAAGAGACGGGACGGTCGCAATTTGGGTACGTGACCTGTTCCCCTTGCGCCCGGTCCTGACGCCTGACGCCGCATCTGCTTATCGTATCGATTCCGGTTCTGTGACTTGAACTTCATTGGCGAACCCCCCCGCTAGAACTACTCGGAACTCCGACTTGCCAAATACCCCACCTTGACGACCCAGCTGTCCCACTTTTTCCAAGGCACTGATTTATTGACATCTATCGGCCCGTACTGGCAGCAACCTGGACGATCTATCCTCGACGGTCATCTCGTCGCCATTCCAGACGCCAACAATGTCGTCCCAGGTGCATTCAAGGATTTCACGCGCTGTTATTTCACGGGTGCGTCCCGCGTTTCAGTCCACCTATCGTATCGGACGCTAGATCCCTCCGATTGACCATCCATTGATTTTTTTTTTAACCAGGCGCGTACCACCCCCACTTGCCCTCGCCCCAACCCATCCTCATGCGGAAGCGGATGACATGGGACGACCTGTACGGGTATTTACGCACCGCTAGCGCGTTGCATACATTTCTCGAACAACATCCCGAGGACAAGGTGCGACCCGACGGCGACATTGCCGTGCGGTTTTGGAAGTCGCTGCTGAGCGGCGCGTCGGCGCAGGACGGGGTGACGATACAAGCGGAGGAGGAGGTCGAGGTCGAGTGGCCGTTGGCGTTGATACTCGTGAAGAAGGTATAAGCATCAATACTGTAGGTGACCTTTTGCATTTAACTTGTCTTGTACTATGTCATGCCCCGAGGGAATTGAACAGTGTATTCTCCTATGAGGTCACAACAGTCTTGCAGAACTCAGTGATATCAATGGTTCGGAGCGCCATTCTATCCATTAAAGTGAATCGTCTCCTAAGCAAATCGTGTCCAGTGGACCCTGTTGTCGGATATATCGGTCATATCCACTCACAAGACGGGCCTCCACTCACCTGACCATACTTCCTTATTTTTATCCCGGGTCCCCGTTCAAATTCTCCCTGCACCTCATCCTACTTTTGGCGGGACCCGTTCAAAAAAAAGGCCACCCTTTTCACACTCAGCCCTTGCTCTGCTTGTTTGTCCTTCAATGGCGACCTTTGGCAAGACCAACTTCGATACGACGGTGTATGCCGCATCTCGGCCCACCTACCCGCAATTGTTGTATGACTACATATTTGACTTTCATAAGCGGTCTCCGGATGCCAAGTTTGAACGGGCTGTCGACCTTGGTTGTGGGACAGGTAAGGTTGCAACAAGGAGAAAAGGCACTGATGCTCACTGGTGGCGACGATGGTGTGTAGGTCAGGCCACGGTCGAACTGAAACCGTTTACATACGTCACCGGGGTTGACCCGAGCGAGAACATGATTCGCTCTGCACGCGAAATACTCGAGAACGGGCGGGACGGCGACCGACGAGGACCTATCATCGACTTTGTACGAGGTTCGGCCGAGAAACTAGACTTCTTGCCGAACGACAGCACGGACCTGGTTATTGCGGGCACGTTTGGATTTCCTAGCATTCTCCTCTTCATATCCCCCGTCCGACTGACGCGTTTTCTTTTCTCTTTTTTTTTGGCATCATCTTTGACTTTTTGACCTGATCATGCAGCTCAAGCTGGTCACTGGTTTGATTGGTCGACGATGTGGCCCGAGCTCGCGCGCGTCATGCGCAAGGGTGCAACAGCCGCTTTCTGGGTCAGTGTTCATACCGTCCTCGTTTGTCCAATTCAAAGTACTCACCTATCACAGATCTACAGCGAATTCCGCTTGCCCCAATACCCAACACTGACGCCGCTCATCGTCGCGTACGACCAGGGTACGGATCCCAGCACCTCCCTCGGTCCGTACTGGCAACAACCCGGACGGACGGTCCTCATCAACCATCTCGTCGGTATCCCTGAAGGGAACGACGTCGTCCCCGGCGCATTCGAATCTCTCGACAGAGTGTATTTCACCGGTGAATCCTTCTCTTTCCGCTCCCATATTGAAAAAACCGATGGCGTTTTGCGTCTTTCCGTTTAGGCGCGTACTATCCTGAGCTCCCATCGGCCCGCCCGATCGTGCTGAGAAAGGTCATGTCTTGGGAGGACCTTCTCGGATATTTCCGTACGTGGAGCGCGTTGCTTACGTTCAAAGAACGGCATCCGAGCGATGCAGCGCATCCCGACGGGCCGCTCGAAGTGCGGTTTTGGAAGGCGTTGCAAGAGGGGGCTGCCCAAGCAGGTGGACTGCCGGACACAGTCGAGGTGGAGTGGCCGGTGGCCATGGTGTTGGCTCGCAAGGCGATTTAGATTGTAATTTTCCATGTAAAATGAAAACTAGAGTGAAGCTTCTTAGCCCAATAGCGAGTCGGAAAGATAGCAGCGGTGTTTGAATTTCTTAGGTGTTCACGTGACATTTGCGTGGAGTCAGACCGGTGGCTGGTATTGTCAGGATCAGAATGAGTCTCAGAGTCCCTGTGTATTCTCAAGCATACTTTTCTTTCATTGCCTCAGCCCGACTCAACGCACAATGATTTTAATTATTCTTGGACTACAATGGATGTGATCGAGTTCAACTGGCATTTTATTGACGAAAGAGAGGTCAGGTGTCAGTGGGTAGACCATGGGACCTGCAACGACATAGTAAAGGGGAAGGACTTCACGGCCCGCCTATATCACAGGCACGGGGTCACGTCCGACTCGCAACTATATTCGTGTCGCTGGCACGAATGCTCCAGCGCGCCAATGAAGAAGTCGAGCCTCGGAAGACACACGACGGAGCAACACACCCCTGTGAAGTGGTGCTGTCCCCGCTGTCCCCTAAATTTCACGAGGGAGAGCATCTTGAACGGATGCATGGAGATGTATAGCTTCCCGTAAGTGTATTATGTTGAAAGTCCTAGTGTGTGAGTCACTTCAAAGGTCATATTCATTTTTACTTGCCTTTGACTGTACATGTTTCCAGATACTGTTGTTTGTATGGATTTACAACCACAATGTATTGCCATGAAGAGAAGCATGGAAGCTGCCCTCCACAATTTTCCAGTGTCATCTACCTTGGATACGTCAGAAGCATGACACTGTATGCTATGCATGAGTGGTGCATGAAACGAGATTTCCCTCATGACGCCATGATGCACAGCTGGGCACTGAGATGGGTGATCGTCGGTAACCACCTGGTCCAAAGCTAGTGCTGCTAGCAGCGGGCTTCCTCGTTGTAACTTGGGAATTGCGGTGCCTCTCTTCATCTACCGGATTTACTTCTCGTCGTAACTTTGAGAGAAAGTCCCCCTGCGGCGGAGGTGATGGGGGGATGTATGAAAGAGCCATGTCAAGGTCCGGCCTTTGGGTACATCTCACTGAAAGTCCCATCATGAAATCATGGACACTAAAAAAAAAAAAAGGACGGCCCAAAACTCTGAGACTTGGCATTGGAGAAACAAAACGCCATGTTCAATTTCCGGACAACGCCGCATCTATGAAACCGGTATGGTGGAGCGTGTGATTGAGTTGCCCCCCGGGATGATACGATACTTGAGCGGCATGCCAGCTAGAGCACGAGAACTTTAATCAAAAATCATTTTAGATTGAATGATCATGTGTGTCGTGTGGTGTCTATAGTAAGCAGCAAACTCATCTCGACCCACCCGTCAAATCATCCATCACCGTCTCAGTCTACGAGACGGTGGACCCCCAAGCCGCTTCTACCGCGAGCAAGTCCAGCGTCGTCCAAAGCTAATAGCGTAGTGCGTGCCGAACTGCGTATCGTCGTCTGTGCGGAGGGAGGTGAAAGTGTGGTGCGAGCGCGCAAGGAGAATGATGGAGATCGCGCGAGCTAGTATAAAGGGTGTAGATAGAAACGTGGTCCAGGTGTGTGAGATGATATTTTGTCGCTCTTCTGCCTTCGTTTATTGGCGAGCCATGGCCGTGCTTGCCAAACACCACCAAACCGAACAGCAGCGAGCGCACAAAAGTGTCATGGATTGAGGCGCAGCAGGGGTATAGGCACGCGCGGTAAAAGCACAGGAGAGACACTAGAAGATTGCGGTGCAAGGTACAGGTCACGTTGGAGTGCCTTGAGTTCAAGCATATCCCTGGCAGTGTCGTTCAGATTGTGGAGGACGATAGAAGACTGGGAGCAAGACTCACCCATAAGTCAGTCGGGGCGCCACTGGTACAGGACTCCGATCCCAATCGTCAGCTTCGTGTACTTCCTCGGTACCGTCGGCACAAAATTCAACATGTTTCTTCGTGGGTGGACCATCTTGCTGTCAGTACGTGGATGGGGACGCGAACACAGAACTACACACCGACTGTAAAGAGATGAAAAGGTTGGAGTGTTAACACGGTTCAATCAGAAAGTCGTACACGTACTTTCTGTTAACGGGAACGTCAGCATGTACTTGACATGATAATTCTCGAACGAACGCACAGTTACATCGACACGAAAATTGCGTATGCATGCCCGACTGTCATCGTCTATGTCGGGCGTGTTCATCTTTTCCTTCCCGTTCTTCTTTTCAAGCAAGATCTGAAACCGCCCACCGCATTTCTGGCTAACCCCACCAAGGAATTAATCCTCGCCACCTGAGGACAACGAATGCGCTTACCAGTCGAGGGAACCCTCAGTGAGCCAACCAGACCAATCGGTGGGATTTCGACAGTCGACCTTGTTCAGAGCGCCACACAAGTGACAGTTGTATTGCTTGCACGATCGTTGTTTCCGTTGAAGTATGACTCGCATGATCAGCTTCGTTCCTGCGTCGATACTGGGCCAACGAGAGGCCTCGCCAGTCACTTGAACGACCTGCGTGCCCTTGTCGATAGATAGATCATACAGCCCCGCATCAAAGTACCGTCTCTGTACGAGTGCATCGTGGCACTTGTTCTTCAACACCACCTTCAACATTGCTTGGAGTTGCTGCATGAACCAACATCGTCAGCAAACTCACGCGCACGCGACAGAAGCGCGGGCTGCATTCCCCACCTGGAAAGAAGCACAACATTCCATAAATATTGGGTGCTGCCGGCCCGTCGCATCTACGAGCGTTACAAACTGAAGTACCTGCATGGCTGTCGGACTGGCCACGAGCGTCCGTCCTCCTATCTTTGCAACGTGCAGGTGGACGAGCCTGTCGAGTTTATTCATGATCTGCACCACATTCTTGCTCGAAGACCGTCGGCCAATAGCGGTCACAAGGCACTTTTCTCGTTTTCGCTGCATGACAGAGGGGAGAAAAAAAAGGGGGGGAGATAGACACAGTCAGTGGAGAACCAACTTCGGATTCCGAGTAAAAACGAACGGGGCAATTTCTCAAACATCGGCGTGGGGTTGTCGCTTCACCGTGACCATTTGTCGCAGAGGTAGAAGTTCCGAGTGCGAGCACCTGACGCTCCGAATTGGCACTTGAGCTTGAACCTTGTCTCGAGTTTGATTCTCGAGCAAGCGGGCACTTTTTGCGAACGGCGATGACCTTGGACAGGTGACTCGCGAGGGATTGGAGATATTCCATGAGTCAGAAAGACTTGAAATGACTCGGAGATGGGTGATATTAGGAGAGGTGGAGGTACAGTGTAATCACGCTCGATTGGAAAAAATGAAAGAGAGGATGGGACCTGTCAGTAATGTGAAGACCATGAGGTGTACGACAGCCGCGTTAGTTTAGCTGTGGATGCATTGGTCCCAGGCAGGCTGTGAAAGCCGTCATCAAAGTCGGCCGATACAAAGTGCTCCGAACGAGCCGACAACAAGTTCTAAATGCAAGTAGACTATCCGTCCATGGGGAAGTTACTGAAAGAAACTATCCCACCAATATAAATACCCCGTACGGTATATACGATCCAGGTCCGAAGAAAAACAAGGGAACAAGCGATTTGAAGAGCAGACAACGGTGAGGACACGAACACATGACGGATAGTATGCACTAGGTTAACGAACGACCATGTTAAACCATGCCCGTCCAGGGCTCGGGATAAAATGTGTTTTCGGATTATTTGTCGCTGACACGTGGAATAAGGGATAGGTGTCGCGTGTTACACGCGTTGAGGAGAGTGTGGTGAAACGAGGGTGGATAGTATGAGAGCGATGGACGAGAGCCTCTACGGCCAAGGGTAACGATGTGGGTGATAGCTGTGGCCATGCCGAGATGGTTGCAAGCTGGTCGTATATACAATGCGAGATGAAAAGGTACTACTCACGGATAACAGGATCAGCATGGCGTGAAATGACAGAGTTAACAAGACACGTACGCGGCGAAAGGACTCGACCACGTCCGGGTCTACATTCAGTGTCACGGGACTGTGCTGTGATTTTGAACAACAAAGTACCATATAGGATAGAATATAAAGAGGACCAACAGGGCCAGGATGACGAAGATTAATACACCAACATTTACGAAACCCCGGAGAGCAATTCCAGACGATGTGTTGAACTGGGTGTTATCAGATGGATCATGCAAGGCGTCGTCGTCTTCGGGGGTATTTGTGTGAAGACTCGGGTCAAAGGGGTAGGGGACGAGCTTGTGTGGGGTATGAACACCAGAAGGGTATTTTGAGTCATAGGACACAGTAAATACGGACTCTCCTGAGTTGGAGAGGACAGATTGGCGGTTTGGGGTTGGAAGGGATAGGGCACGTTGTTCATCCTCGCCAGCTAGCCGGTATAGAATCATGGAGGTGCGGTTCGGGGTGAGGGAAGAGCGCTGGGAAGTGAGGGCTTGCGATTCCTCGGAAGCGACACGGTTGAAGACGAAGCTTTGTCTGGATTGGGTACGGGAGCGAGTGAACTGCGCGGGGGGACCAGGTGCTGGTGAGTTGGGGTTAAGCGGGGAGGAGACGAAATTTGGGGTGACAGCGTGAGACCGTGGAGGTCTGCCTTGCCCACTGACATCGGGGAGCAGAGGGAAATCGACGCTGGTGTTGCTGGGGGTCCTCGATGAATGTGTGTGGGGACTATCAGAGTCGCTATCGGTACGTTCCATAGGAACTTGGACTGAAGGAGAAACAGGTAGGTGTTGGCATGTTTCAGGGCTGGGCGAGGTAGTCATTCTCCGAACTGTGGAGGTGGAGCACGTTCTGGAGAGGAGGAAAGGGTGCGAGCGTGAGCGTGAGCCAGCTGATATGACCACAGATAGGACTTGGCCTTGTGACTTGGTGCCAGGTACTTTTCGCTGCACGGCTACCATTCACCGTTAACGTCGATTATGTAATCAACTCCAAGTTACCCCTCGTAGTATGGTCCAGGGCCATGGTGGGAGTTTTTAAGAGTGTAGGGGGTTTAATCTCAATGAATCGCCCGCTCACATATAAAGTTGTCCATCCGAGTCGGTCACGGCGCCTCCATCAAAACCTGACACTGGTATCTATTGAATCTCACCGGAGCCTAGCATGCGACGCTCTCACATGCATCAGATCCAGTGTGAACGGCCACTGGACACTCCGAGCCGTGCAACTGGAACCATGTCGCAGTAATCAAGCACAGCGCCCATGTACAGATAAATCTCGGAACGTGCGCCATCAGACCACGACAGTTGGGAGATCAACATTGGTGTGGCTTCGTTGTCGAACAGTGCCTCATGAGTGATTTCCACACTCGCCTGTGAGTCACAATGCCCTCTTTGTACGATTCCAAAGATGTCTATGGCATTCCTCCACTCAGCATTCAGCAGTAAAATTGATCCAGCTGACGTTGAAAGACAGCTTTTGTCTGTCAGTGAATCAGCATCCTCTCGTAGGTTCACAGTGTTTGCAAGAAACAACCGCCAGTTGTGACGTCCGTCTCCTACGAAATGGCCATCACCCTATGGTGTCAGCTAAATCAGGATCATAATTGTAATCAATACTTATGACCTGTCGCACCTTTTTATGAGTAAATCTTCCAAGAGTTGACGAAAGGTCGGAAAAGTAGGATCGCATGACACGATCGAGCTGTTCCGGCTCTACCTCCGGTCCTGAGATTCGGATAGAAACGCACTCTCTTTGCGGCTTATCATCGCAGCGTCGATTTGGTAGAAACGCACTAGCGTCTCTCTACGAGGCGCAAGGATGCACACAAGTTACACTTGGGCTCGAATTTGAGCTTGAAGCTTGAACGTTTTGAACACGCGGTTCCGGAGGCTGTGCAGGGGTAACACGGGCCGATGGAACACCACCAAAATAGAATGAGAAAGCCGCACTCACACCGTCTTTTGAGGGGGGATAGATCATCGACCGCATCCACCCTTCAGTGGACTACTAGTTGAGATGGTGTAAAGTTACTGAATCTGATTTCCTCAAAGTGGGCTTGTGGCCCACCAGGAGAAGTGATGCTATGAGTCATTGGGCTTGAACGCTTCAGCAAGTTGAGGTGAGAACGCGAGAGCTACGGCATCTACAGTTATCTAGGCGATACTTACGAACGGGATGATAAAGACTCAAGATGACCAATTACCTGACTAACCTCCGGGGACCACCTTACGAATCTCGCTTCGACGCTTGTCTATCAACGCAGTAGTGGTTCCTGCTGTCGCCTATCTCACGGATTCCCAGAGTATAAATCGAGCCAGCAGTCATGCCAAGCAGTTCGCTATCACACAAAGCTTCTCTACCCACCACTGCTCTATCTAACCAGCACCAGTCATGACCTCTGCACAGCGGACACCCGCGCTCTTCAAGCCCATCAAGGTTGGCCGGATGACGCTTCAGCACCGTGTCGTTCTTGCCCCTTTGACCCGTTTTCGAGCGCATACCTCCCACGTCCCCGGGCCTCAGCAAGCATCCTACTATTCTCAACGCGGTTCCACACCGGGGAGCTTGCTCATCACAGAAGCTACCTTCATCTCCCATGATGCAGGAGGATATGGCCATGTTCCAGGCATCTACACCGACGCACAAATTCAAGGTTGGAAGAAGGTACGCACGTCGCCTTTCCATCGCTGCCGATGATCCTTACGGTGTGCTTGTGATGGCATCAGGTAACGGACGCCGTCCATGCCAAGGGATCGTACATCTTCCTCCAACTCTGGGCACTTGGTCGTGCCGCCTATGTAGATTTCCTCGAGGAGCAGGATCCGCCTTCACCGTATGTCTCCGCATCGTCCGTCACCTTGACCGGCAAGTCGAAGCCACCTCGTCCGTTGACCGAAGCAGAGATCAAAGATTACGTCGCCGCATACGCAAAGGCAGCCAGCAACGCCGTACACCGTGCTGGATTCGATGGGGTGGAGATACACGGTGCAAATGGTTACCTCTTGGATCAATTCCTTCAGACAATGTCCAACAAACGCACGGATAGGTGGGGTGGAGACGAAGAAGGCCGCACGAGATTCGCCAGGGAGGTGGTTGACGCTGTCGTGGACGCCGTCGGCCCAGACCGGGCTGGTATTCGTATCAGTCCCTGGAACACTTTCCAAGGTGAGGTCCCTGCGCTGATCTGCACGCTGTCGTGCTCAATTCCATGTTTCCCAGACATGAAGATGCCGGACCCCCGACCAACGTTTGCATACCTCGCTACCGCTCTACGTGATAAGCACCCGAAGTTGGCATATCTCCATGTGACCGAACCTCGCGTGGCTGGGATCGCGGACGTAGTCCCAGGCGCAGACGAGAGCAATGACTTTTTGCGACAGATATGGAGTGGGGGTGAAGGTGGTGAAGAGAGGACTTTCATATCGGCCGGTGGACATACCCGCGAGACAGCATTGCGCACTGCGGAAGACATGGGAGGGCTCGTCGCCTTCGGGCGGTTGTATATGCCAAATGTGAGGATCCGCAGTCTTTCGTTCTAGTGATCACCCGTTAACTTGATTATCAGCCTGATCTCCCTGTGCGGCTAAGGAAGAACCTACCCCTTACGCCTGGGGATCGGTCAACATACTACCTGGTGGGAAACCTGACACCGACCGGATACAGCGATTGGCCGTTCGCGGATGGCAGTGTTGAAGGGATAGATACCAGGCTCTGAGACAATACCCATTTAGACGAGACGACGAATGGATTACATCGTCCAATGTATTTGAAGGTGATGGTAGAAAATGTACCTTTGGATCTTGTTACCAGCACGACAACGGACCCACATATTGAAACATGAAGGATAAAGCAGAGATCATTCGCTTTGACTGAAGGGAACGCGTCTCCCTTACGCAGAGAGACGGGGTGACGTACAGGATCAGCTATTCAGAGTTCGTCAGTGATGCAAGTGAATTCGTGGTCAAGAATGCTCGCCCCCATTGGCACGGTCGCGATCCTGATCCTGCCGGTGAGTTTCCAACCTCGACCTGCACAGTGTTCCATATTTCCTCGTATCTGGGGATCAGGCGCTTTGAGAAAGGAATCGTATGTATCGTGATATATACCCAGGTTGATGGATGCTGACCGTTGAAGCGACCTTGAGCCACACAACTCCATAAAGCGCAAGACTTGGTATGTGAATAGCGGCCACTTACATTTCGCTGCCGTGGTCGAATGGCTGAGGTGGAGCTCATCCGTCCTATTCAAGTACGAACGATCCAAGTATGAACCCCTATCGAAGAAGCATTGACAGTCCGGCGGAGCGGGAATGCTCTTGAAGCGCCACCAACTCAAAGGCCTGTTGGAATGCTAGACAATTCGGGTGGAACCCGGGATGGGATGGTCAGGGGGCGAGGCGGGCGACTCGATCTCTCAGATCGCCTGACTATGAAAAACGTAACCAAGTATGCACGCCAGACAGTTCGAGTCCAATCAAACAAGGAAAGATGGGCGGTACCGAGCTCAGATTGAGCGCTACGTGCCGTTTGGGAAACAATGTATCCTGATTGTGTCTGTGTGTGCGGCACATCGTAAGAAACCATTTTAGTACGCAACATATCTCACGGAAAGGATACTACACCTGGTTGCGTTCTTTTGGTTAACTGGCTGGATACATGTCCAAGGAATGGTCGAACCGGCTCGTATGACCAAGGAGGCGTCGCTGACACGTCTCGGATCGAGTCCAAACCGATTGACACCAGCGACGAGCGTTGCCATTGCGTAATCTGGAGCGATAATGATTCAGACAACATGTGAAACGACTCGCATCTTCCTTTAGGAAATTTCATTCAAATGACTCACTGTGTTCTGTCGCATTGTGATGGGGCTGTGGGTCAGGCGGCGCCCTTCAATCTCCTGTTCATTTGTCTATTATAGCTTACAAGATGGCCGAGCGCAAAGCAGTTTTGTGCATTCGGCCGGAATATGGCATCCTGGCTTGACAAACACTTCGTTCTCGTACCAGAAAAGGCGGAAAGTAGCTGGAGGAGACCTATTATCGCCAGGTCTGGTGCGATATTCAGGGAGATTAATTGACTAATAATACGTAGGTCTAGTGAGTACTACGCATGACACGGACAATTAAGAACTTACCTAACGATCTCGTGTCGAGGCAGCGGTTGTTTCCTGACAACAATCGAAACGGAGACTCACCAGAACATGACTGAGTGACTTGAGCTCTTGAAAGCCTGCATCGGATTGACCTCTGAAAGTGTCGGTAACGGACGTCATGGTAGAGTGCAATGTTACAAACAGGGGTCCCTCTGACTCGCTGACAAGCACCCATCGTGTTGTCCGGATGGTGCCGAGTCCGAGCAAGTCCAACACCGCTTGTATGAGCGACCGCTCGTCTGCAGCTCAGCAAGCAGCGGGGCTAGGCACACCCTAGCATTGAAGCATTCAATGACCAAAGTCGGCTACTACTTCGCGATGGCGCGAGTATCCGCCAAGTCAAGAGTATTCTTGGCAATAGCTGTAGAGGCAACACTAGTATACCACAGCTGGGCTCAGGCTGCTGTGTGCGTTTGAAATAAGGTGTAGCATGGTCGCTCGTGTCACAGCCCGCCTGTGCTGAACCAAACCATTTGGGCCGTCCTGGAAAGATGTTGAAAGCGTCTCCACACACGTTCGTGATGTCGACCCTTTGAACGTGCGAGCATCCCTTTTCCAGGCTCGGGCGCACTCCGGTGACCCGGCCACTGGACAGCTGTCACGTTTGTCCAGTTTTTTATCGCTCTCGGACACGCTGCTGACGCGAGGGCAATTAGACACTGAAATTGATTGCTTCGAATGGAGAAATCGCTGCATGGGTAGTGTCAGGAAGAACAATCGTTCGTTATCTCTGACTTGGCAGCAGCCGAAATCGTTTCACAGGCTAGAAACGTGCTAAATTACTATTTCGTCAATGGCAGCCCGCATACGTTGGTTCGGTTCCTGTGTGCTCTTAAAACGCGACACCGACTTCTTGTCAACTTGCCACGTCGCCGCCACTTTCCCCCCGCGATGGTCGTCTTCCTCTCCAACCTGTCGCGACTGGCGACCTCGACAGCCTTCTGGTTTTCGTTCTCCCTTTTGACCTTCTCTTATCTCTTCCTCGCTCCCCGCTGCACGACCGTCAAGCAACGATCATGGATTCTCACATTGCTCAGTAGCGCTGTCATGAGCATCCTCAGTCTCCCGTTGGTTGTCCAATACGCATCCGCTGGAGGGCAACTGAAGCATGTGGCCATTCCTTCCATTCTTACCGAAAGTTTCGGCAGGTTCTTCCAGGCCTACCTCATCGTGTTGGTTCAATCAATGCTTCGTTTACTCCAGTGTGACCAATCTGTCCTAGTGACTTGACAATGGGGATGCTGTTCTATCGCAACAAAGTCAATCTCCTTACTGGCTGGATACACCACTCGGTCTACGTTTTCATTGTCGAATATGCCATTCAGCAACACTGGAGTCACATTTTTTGTTTGTGCGCTGTCATGGAGGTGCGGAATGTCGTATGCGAGGCGTGTTGCGACCAGTTTTCTGACGGTTGGCCCACCCAGATTCCGACATTCGTTCTTGCAGTAGGAAGCATCATGCCACGACTTCGTTCCGACGTCTTCTTTGCTCTTTGCTTCTTCACGACGCGCATCGCCCTCCACATCACTCTTTGCGCCTCCCTCGCCATCCAGCGACAACACGTCACTAACGGATCCTTTGGCCCAGCTATCATCATGACCTGCATATTCCCCCTCCATGCTTTTTGGTTCTCGGGATGTATCAAGGGTTTCCTCAAGCGAGCAGAGACCGTGGAGAAATCGGCTCCTCCTCCCACGAAGCCTCCTGTACACACCAGCTCATCTCTGGGTACGTCGTTTTCGCATCCGTTCCCAGATTGTATTGTGATTGCGTTGCTCATAGAACGTCCGATCACGTCGAGTATATCCGGACCCATCTCATTGTATCCCTCGCGTGGATCCCTGGCGCGGCGTCGTACCGCCCTTCGTATGGCGATGAGAGCACGGTGGGACCAACTCGGGCTCTGGAAAGCCGGTGGTCGATTGAATGAGATGCAGCGTCGGGTCCGGGCGGCCCTTCCCGGCAGGGAGCGCGTCTACCAGTACGTCGGATTGGAGAAACGTCCGTATAGTTCGTCAACCGCACCCTCGGAGCATGGTCTGGAGTATGTTAGAGAGGACGCAGTGTCGTCTCCAATTTCATGACCCTTTCGTTCACAACTGTCGTTTCTCGTTCAGGGCCGCTCCTGCTGACGATCCATGCAGTTTTCCATAACCACTTTTTCACGACCACGAGTCCTAGTGTATACCCCGCAGTCCCCGATTTTTCCCCAGTTATGGCCAACCACATTTATTTTATCTGTATGTGCATATTTCTGGGATGTGAGTAGTGGGAGTGACATTGTCTGGGTTGTACTCTACCAATTAATGAAACGTGCTCGAGAAGGGGGTCGGGGGGTTGTGACTACCCCAACGTGATTCCACGAACCCCAGGGACTTGTTGGCTGTATATATTCACCTATACGATGCTAGAACTCTTTACTGTAATACCCTGGACCGTTAACGTTTTAATTTTTTACCTTTTCGTTCAATCGCAGACTTTCATCACGCATTTATATGCTTTCTGCCCACTAGAAACACACCAATAGCGCTTTTTTCGGTTCAGGTCGACCTTGGAGTGTGAAGTTGTGAGAACTCGAGCGATATAAAGGTTTATTGCGGCCGTGTGGTGTATTCTACTCGTATCGCCGAGGACACGGTCCCTGCGTTATCAAAAAACGAATTCGCTTGGAATGGAATGGTTCCCACTCGCAGTCGCGAACGTGATGGGAAGAACCAGCGTTGTACTCCTCTGGTTTGGGTAGAGTATGCAAGAACCTTGGTCGCTACCCAGTCTATGCATATCAAAGACTCATTTGAGCCGGGTACAATGCGATGGATCCCCGAGAAGTTTGATGGTGCCGCAGTTACCGCACAATGAACAAATCGAGACAACACTGGTTCTGTCATCTCACGCGAACGGACGGTGACCTTTTCAACGTGCATTTCAACATGGGGTTGTAAAGCGCTGTATCAGTATTCAAAGTCTGCGAGAAAAAGGAAGCTAGAGCATGACATTACCCATTGCCCAGTATCATGCATAGTCTACAAACGACTGCAGCTTCTTCGCGATTCTGGGTGGGAACTTGAACGCAACAAGCTTCTCCCCAAATGTCCGCGCGATATCAACAACACCCAGCTTCAACGCTGTGCGCAAGGAACAATCATCAGCTATATGTGACACGATGCAAGGCACAAAGAGCTCACCGTCGGCAACGATACTAATTGCTTCCGTCGCTTTCGCCACCTCGACCCTGGTACGTTCCTTCTCCCTGAGAACCTTCAAGTCCCCTTGGTGGATTTCGTCTGGCGTGGGAGGTACATAGAGCTTGGTCACCTCGACATGGTATTCTTCCAGAGCGGTTAAAAATGACAAGAAGGCTTCGAGGATGCGTGGAATATCTCGTTGGACCACGCCATAGCGGTCCTCGGTCAGCGAAGCACAGACAAGACCAGCGAGCACTGTAGTCAGCATAAGCAATCCGATCGTGCAGTATGTTTCTTTATAGGCTCACCTTGGACGATGAGCGCATCGAGATCTCGGTTCGGAAGCCACATTTCAGTGACTTTATTGATGCGATCCCTGCTCCACCATGCATCCCATTGCCCAACCACTTCCCGACACCACGACGGCGAATATTTGACGACCAAACTCTGACATTGTGCTTTTGCACGCGAGGCATATGCACCAATCAAATCTGGTTGGGGAGTTGCAGCAGCAGCCGTCGTCGTCGACGGAGGCGTAGCAGCAACGGGTGGTGATGATGTCGAGCGAAAGAGTTCAGGAATCGGTGCTTCCATGACTCGCGTGCCTACGTCGGAAGCGACTGCGTCGGAAACCTTGGAAAGGTCGGAATCGGACGCAAATGTATCCAACACCTTTGACATAGGAGACTGCTGCGACGCTTTATAGATCGCCTTTCGTAGTAGTGGCGTCGAAGGTGGTTGTGAAGTTTTTGGAGGGGCGACGGGTGCAGGCACGTCTGCTAGCGCGGGTGCACCCCTGCGGAGGAACGTCTGATAGTCGTGGCCTAGACGCAAAAGTGATTCGCGCGCCAAAACACTCCATAGACTCGGGCTGAATTTTTGATCAGAGAACAGCGCTGTTCGACGGGATGCACTGGCAACACAGCTATCCGTCGCAATGTCGCGCAACTCGGCATAGGCAAAGTAGAGGTAAAGTGGGTTGGTGGATGTGATACCCGAGACGAGCATCACGTTGGGGTCTGCGGTAGTAGAGGCTACCTTGATGGGCTAGCGCAACCGTGAATGCATGAAAGAACATGAGAAATGGTGGCGTACCTGGGGAATGTAAACGTCAAATAGTGATTCTGCGAATTCCCAGTTGGCAAGCATCGATACTCCAATGGTGAACGCCTGCGACTCGAGGGCAAAGTGTCGCAACGGCAAGGTCAACGTCCAAGGGCCTCTGATAAAGTAACCAACAAACGGCTTGAGAAGGGATCGGACAATGGGTACCCTAAGGAGCAACGGTAAGAGGGCCAACCGCACCAACCCGAACGCGATGTTGTAAACTGCAAATGATGAAAATGTGAAGAGCGTGCTAGTGAGCAGAAGCATGGAGAGATTCCTTGGCACGAAAGGCTGCGCATTTCGTGTCATGAGGTGTGAACAATGATTCGAACAAAAGGAGACCCACTGCATTCGAGGATGGTAGTGCTTTCGCCCAGCGAAAGACGAAGCGTTCGAGCATTACGTTCCGAAGTGCAAAACTGATCGACAACCATACTTGCGCCAGTACGAAGAAGATGAGTCGACCGTTGAGATGATATGGATGCTTCCTGTGCAACGAATTACAGACCATAATGTTTGAGCGTTGTGTGTCACGCACCTCGACTTGATGAAAATGCTCAGGCGCACATCTTCGCTTTTAGACCATGTACGGATGAATTCGAGTGATAAGAGTAAAAGTGAGGACGTGATGTAAACTGCGATCCATCGACGCGTCGTTGACTTTGCAAACGCAGCTGCCACCGTTTTCGACGGAGAGGAGGCAGGCTCGGGGGTAGCTAAACAAGGAGGTTAGCAGACGCAGTCAACCATGACGATGACCCACGCACGCGTCAAAAAGATCTTTCGAACCACTATGATGGGTAGGACGCCAACGAGCCACGTTAGAGAAGCATTGACCCATGTACTGGGTCGGAACAGTCGCAAAAGAAAGCTCGGATCATCTCCGCCGGCCAGAAATACAGTGGAGGCAAGGGAGAAGGCGGCGGAGTAGGCGAATATGTTGTAGAGGAGTCTATAGCTCAATACGGACTTTGCCAAAGGCTCGAATGCTTGTGCTGCGGGTGGTACATTGGTCGAGGGACGCGGTGCGAACGTGGAACTGGAAGTCGTCTTTGTCGAGCCATTCACGGTGGTGGACATGACTCGGTGAGACACCACTTTAGAGTGTGTCAAGCTACAGTCAAAGGTTGCCTACAACTCCGTGCTCTCGAAGACCACACTTGGCTCGGGAAATACCGATGAGTCAGTGTGGAAGGCCAACAAGCGACAACGTTACAAACACCTCCGCGAATTACTTATCGTATCGCCGATGGTACGCCCCAAAGTTCACCAACCGTTCTACCGTGGATTAACCACACGAACTGATACAGGTGAGATCTCGTACGAGGGAATTCCTAAGGCGAACAGTTTTAATATTTGGAAACCAGGTATGATTGATCCGCGCCGCTCAACAACTTGAATCTTTATCAGGTCGACAGTCGACCTTGAGCACAACTGCTCGTAATCATGTGCGACGTTGAACTCGACGAAGACTCTCGTCACCTCTATACTCCCTGTTCAAGCTTCGCTTCTCGATTCAGCGAAGCACAGCTCGTCATGACATGCAATGATGCCTGTGGTGGTCTGTTCTATGCTAGATGCTGTGTTCACATGGAAGGTTCGAAGTTATGTCACCACAGCCGAATCGTATATACGGATGGTGCTTGCCTGAATAACGGCAAGTCCAATGCAGTGGCAGGCATTGGAATTGCATTTGGGACGCATCATGGTGACACAGAGGGTGAATACACTCACCAGTTTTCCATCCCAGTGGATGATAGGCTCGATCCCGGAGGCAAGAGGACAAGTCAGCGCGCCGAGCTCCTCGCTGCACTGGAAGGTCTGAAGAAAATTTGTGATCATGACGAAGAGTGTTTTGCAGACAATTCTGAAAGCCCGGAACAGGACGATGAGGATTTATCTAGGCCAGAGGTCATTATCACCACAGACTCCGAATATGTCGTTAAAGGAATGACGGAGTGGCTACCCAACTGGAAGGTCAGTACTCGTCACACTTCGTTCATCATGCGTAGTGTTCAACCTGACATGCTGACGCACTTGCATTACCATTATCTCTTTCATCAAGAGGAACGGTCTACGGAAGTCAAATGGCCAAAGGCCCTCGAATCTTGATCTATTCCTCAAGGTAGATACAGAGGTTGAGGAACGAGAGCGCAGACATGATTGCCAGGTCATGTTCTGGCATATTGACAGAACACACAACACCGTTGCAGACCAGTTGGCTAAACGTGGTGCCCGTGCCGCCGCTCGTGGTGTGAACGAAGAGCTCGGGGAAGTTATTTATGCAATAAGCGCCTGGGAATTGTCGGACTGAGCTCGTTGATTGGATTGAAGCCAAAGGTAATTTGGATGCATTTTTTGCAGGGGGGTTGGTCCTCTCTCTCAATGGAACCCAGGTGGTGTTTGGAGAAGCCAGTCCTTGTAAATCTAGTAGTATTTTGTAAACTCTCAAGCTTCAGAAACTAAATACTATCGTCGTAGCCATATGACGTTTGTCGCTGACCTGCCTTCATAAAAGGACGGGGTATGTGCAGAGCCTGGCCTCTTAGGTATTGATAGACATGTTCAAGTTCGACGCAAAAGTAATAATCAGGTATGCGTGCTGCACGTAGTATTGCTCCTGGCGGTGGAACTTAGTACACATGCGTTACACATCACAAAAATAGCAGAAACATAACATGCCCAAACAGAGTATACCACTGCCGGCTGACCTAAGCACGGCAACATGAGGTCATATCTCTTCAGAACACAAGTCTGTCACACCCCATTCGGAATAGCCCCTAGCGTGTTTGACCATTCTTCGTCCATACTGTATGTTATAGAGGTTATGTATACGCATATATTGTGTATTGCACATCTACCTTGTGTCACCAAACTCCAGGCCCACCAGCCCTTAGTCAGCCATCAGTTTAAATTTTTTCTACCTGGCATGCAACTCCGATGCTACTACCTTTATCTTGTCTTTCGAAAGTCCAAGTCACTCACACCAACCATGTCTGTATGCACATCCAACAACTACCATTGTGACATCCAGACTTCTGGAAATGTCCTTCTCCTTGAAGTCAATAATCTCTTAGCTGGGTGGCCAACATACATCATTGACTTTACTCCTGAACAGCCTGTGTTGGATACTGCAAGCTTGTGCCATTCAGCCACGATCTGAGCTTGCAATGCCATTGTTAGTTATTTCGGACATCTTCTGACATTCCATCATTTGTCACATGATATTGCATTGTCATTCCTCTTTGCTGTTCCCTTTTACATTCTGACACTCATGCCACATCACATCACAGTGTTGCCTGAGCACACAATATCTTTCGTGCCCTTTGCCCTCGTCATATCATATATCAGAGAGAACACTTGTTACTGCAGCACCTCAGTCCATTGCTTATCATGCACAACGACTGAGGTGAGCTGATACTATTATACCATCTACCTACTCAAGCTAAACTATACCCAGTTGTCTCTCAATAGGTGAATATATCCAGTCCATTGCTGATTGTGTACAACAACTGAGTTGTCTTTCGATAGCCATCGCTCGCCATCCACTCCTTTTTAGCATTTAGATTATTGAGCCCTGCATTTTCTCTCTGCTTTTGACCCTCTGAGTCCGTTGTTGACATGACCACCACCATCCCAGTAACCACTGACACACTCCTGAGTAATGTTCCTAAATTCAATGTGAAGGGAACAAATTGGGCGGTTTTTACCTTTTACTTCCAAGTTGCTGTTGAAGTGAAGAAGCTGTGGGGTCATTTCAATGGCACCACCAGCCAGCTCTCCTTTCCCGACCCTCTGACAGCTAACCAGACTACAGAAATAAAGAAGTGGCAAAAGAATAAAGCATTAGTGGAACATCTCCTTACCCAGCAGATCCCCAATTTCACAGCTCTGCATGTTCAGAGCCTTGCCTCTGTGAATGCTACATATGTGGACCGAAATCATCAAAGAATACACTGAGAAGGGTATGTATGCTCAAATGGACCTGCATATCCAATTTCTCGAGTCCAAGCTGCTGAAAGGTGCTGATGTCCACCAGTTCCTCGATACTCTGTGAATGAAGCATGAAGAGTTAGCCTCTGTTGGTGTTGTGATTGATGAGAAGGATTACCAATCAACCATCATTAAATCCCTTCCCAGCCAACTTTGCATCAAGTCAACCCACCATGGCTTGGCTTTTTAGCTCTACAAAGACAATTGAGCCTGACACCTTGATCTCTGTCATCGCCAAGGAAGCCAATCAATAGAAAGCTAAAAACCCTGTGTGTCACGATACAAAAGATCACAATGAAGCTCTGGCAGTAAATCCTGCTCCTGCTGGCAGATCACAATGAAGATGAGGCAGAGGAGCGTGGCACCATATGTGCCACAGCAACTCTGGACGTGAGCCCCCCAAGTGTTGGGAGTGTGGCTCAACTGAGCATTTTGCTTCCTATCACAAAAAATCACCAAAGGACCACGACTCAAGTGAAAAGAAGCCCACCTCTAGCACAACCAAGCACTCTGCTGACTTCTATGCAGGCGAAAGCAATGGAAACAACAAGCAATGGGCTTTCCCAGACTTTTGCTTTGCCTCCTGTGGTTAGAACACTATAAGCTAGGGGAATAGTTACCTCCTAGATGAAACAGTATCTAGGTCTACTAGATGTGAGTCAGTGGAATACTTAGTGTAACTAAGTGCACGGGTTGTCTGCCAGTTCCCAACAAATGTTGAAGATTTGGAATTGATTTGGTTCAACTGTGGTCTGGTTAGTAAGGTGTTAGCAGTGTAAACAACAGTAAACACATCTAAATATATGCTCAGTCAACACTACCAGATTGCTAGGCTTTATTAGAAAAGGTTAGAAGGTCAAATAAGTCAATTGCTATCAAAGGCAATGACTTTGTGGCTGGTAATCTGCAGATATGCTGAATTGTTGAGATGTTGAGATGTTCCAGATAAGGCTGGAATAGGTTCACACTTCACTTAGTTCACTCAGATAGGTTTTAGTAACACAATCATATTGTTTCACTAAGGAAAGTGCAATTCAGGGCTTTGTTTGGCTGTACTGTCACTTATCCCTTTAGGTGGGCAGTTAGCAGAGTAGCAATGATATATGGGTTCTAGTAGTATTATATTATTGGAGATCTGTTTCCTTTTGTTGCCCTATTTGGGGTTTTCTCACAAAAGGTGTCCTATATTGCTTGTGCACTAATGCTACAAATATTTTACTCCTAATAATATAACTAGCTGTCCAAACAATGGAGATGGTCCTGCTCAAGGTCCTCTGAGGGTTGCCTGTGAGGGGAACTCCAAGTGGGGTGAGAATTGTTCTCCTTGAGAGAACTTTTCTGGTTGAGTGTAAAACCTATAAGGGTATAGCCTGCTCTCTTAGTGGCCTGAAGGGCTCTCCTTTTATAGATAAATACAGGGGCTTGGCTAGCCAATCGGAAGGGTTAGCTGCTTACAAATGCCAAGCTCTTGCTGACTAATACATGTAATGCTATGGAATACCATAGAATCTCATGGAACTTCATGGAATGTCATGGAATACTGGTCATGTGATGCAAGGCTATGTAGAATATGGTCACATGGTTGCTTCCATCTCTCACACTTAGCTATGTACATAGTATTTACAAGGATAGATATTTACATTAGCCATGTACTTGTAGATAGTAACAGAGCTATATGTAGGAGAAAAAACATTAATATCTCCTGGATTTCTCAGTCAAATATTCTGAAAATTGGAGGGGTAATAAGTCATACTAAGGGTCATTAGGCCCTAGAGTAGTGAAAGATTCTAACTGCTGCAAGGGTAGAATTAAATCTATTCAGGTTGTAGCTTTTGACTGTGCATGAAACTAGTTTGATGCAGGTTACCAGGCAGTGTGAGCATGACTGACCTTGATGGATATGGTGGGACTGAGCAGAGTGGAGGTGACCACTTACCAATATATATAACAGGACTAAGCAGTATGGGGGTGGCTTACCTCAATAGATACGACCCAACCAAGCAGGGTGAGCATGGCCAACCTCAATGGATACAATCAGACCAAGTGGTATAAGTGTGACTGACTTTGATGAATATGATGGGACCAAGCAGTGTGAGCTTAACTGACCTTGATGCATATGATGGAACTGAGCAGGATGAGCATGACTTACCTTGATGTATCCAATGGGACCAAGTAGGATGAGTGTGACCTAGTGTGATGGACACAAAGGAGACTGAGCAAGGTTCATGTGATGCACCTTGTGTACAGGGAGATGCTATGGCTAATGCATTTGTTCTATCCAAGATCCACTCTGCTTGGCTGCTGTGAACAAAGCTTCAAATCTAGACTAATGCTTGAAATATGAGTTTCCATGGGAATCTGCCAGGCTACCATCCTATATATTTGCCCAAATCCTGCTTTCTCCGATTCTCTCTGATCTTCTTTTCACCATGAACCCCCCTGAAATTCCTGATCATTGGGCTATTTCCTATACAAATAAATTGGCTGCCTATATGGTGTCTAGATTTCAGAATTTCCTGCTGCCTATTGACAACAATACTTGGTAAAAACTTCCACCTCCATACATTCCCATGCAGACCATTTGCGAGGCAAACAGGATGGTCGGCATCATTTCAAAGGCATATTAAAACAAGGGTATGGCTCTTACATTAGATAATACACTACTAATTTCCACCCAGTGACAATTAGCAATGTCAACATCATTTGGCTCAGTGAACAAAGCAAGCAAAGAGGACATTCAACAGTGCCATTGGATGCCGATGATCAGGAATATACAGTACCCACTGAACCTGCTGTTATTACTGATTATTTAGACTATATCTTATTTTGGTATCTACCTGGTGTGATCAGCCAGCCTAATCAAGTGAGTATGTCCCTGAGTTCCACAACCATCTCACCAACAGATAGATCAAGCAATATATTTGGAAACAGCTACAGATTCTGTCTGGGTCTCTTTTCTGCAGCTTGACCAGTAATACTTACTGGTGAATCTCTGAGGCAAACATTCACCCTATGGCAAAGCTGCAAGGGTCAATCAACCCATTCCCTGCTTGGTTTCAATGGAGCTGAAATGTTGGTGTTTATTTGTCTTTTCCTCTTTCATTAACTGGATATTGGTCAACAGGGGGAAAATGGGCCACCCAAGGTCTTGGCACTGCTAAAGGCAACCAAAAGTGAGAGCAGAGCATGCAAATGGTTACTTGCTATGAAAGAACATTCCACCCTTTTGGCAGCATCAGTTGCCATCATGCATTCTGAAATGTATGAGATGGGTTGGGAGGCATTAGTTCAGGCTCAGCAACTGGGTGGCCACACAGGAGGACCCTGACCTAAAGTATGTATTTCCTTTGTGGTCATTAGTTTATAATGTGGTATCTATCATGGCCAACTGAGTGAGTCTGTTTCACACCAACATCGACAGAAGGCCCCAGTGGTTGAATCTTCTCCTCTTAATTGGTGTCTACACTGGGTTAGATTTTGTGATATCCACCATCAAGCATCAGCTTTGATATGAACCAGGGATAGTGATCACTCTCTCGGGGCAAATGCTTGAACATGGAGTCAGTCAAGTTGAAGGGGGGGGGGGGGTGCTCTCATACTACATGCAGGACAATGTTCATGAATACATAGATATTGCCCACTGTAATTACATGAAATATGTGATGTGGGAAGGACAGTAAAGAGTTAGTAGGCTGTCAAAGTTGGATTGTAATGAATTGGAGGGTGTGGAGAGACCATGGTTATATATATTCAGCCCCCATTCAGACCTCAGAATATCCCAGATTCATTAATAATGCATGACAGTTTCAGACAGGCTGTATACATTTGTCATGATATAACATCTCCATAAGTTGGTTGTGACTCTCAGTGTTTTTCCACTTTGCCTGACATCATTCCCGAAGTTGTGCATAGATGGCCTGCTGGCAGGCAGCATAGCATGTTTGTCCTTGGCTGTCCTTCTGCTGACTGTGTGCTGGCTGCTCTTCCCATTCACTAGATTTGTGGTTGAAGTAACCAATGGTCCATTCGAACTCAGCCATCAGTAGCTGTTCCTCCTTGCTCCACCAATCCATTGTGGCTTTTCCATGCAACCAATGTATCCAGTAGACTGTAAACATATATAATGACAGTAGAAAGATTTCGCCAGAATGTGGAACTTACATTTGGACATCCAGTCATTTATCTCAGTGTCCCCCAGTACATTGGCCAGAACTAGGCCAGGTTGTTGGTGTGATGGTTGTGGGAGTTGGGCTCAGTGACTGCAGTGCTAACCTTGAGATCCTCATCCTTCAACACCTGATATCTAGCCAACATGTCATCCTTAGCCAAAAGATTTATCATCGCAGATTAGCATTTCTAATATATGGCAACATGCTGAACAAGTAGGGCATCCACAGCATTCACCTTTCCCCAGGCTCGAGTGGTCTTCATGTGGCTTGAAGCATGCTGAATGTCAGTGTAGAACAACATTGCCTTGTCTGCTGATGTGAGCCAGATTTTATGCAAGACATCGTTTGCTTGGCTGGCATGAAGTTTGAGCTCCTGTTGAATAAAATGGTGAGCACTAACAGCCATGTATTTATCATGACCCAAGGTACATAGATGGCAATGGCAGCTTGGCCTGATCAGGTCATTTAGTTCCAAGGTTGTCTGCTATGTCTTCATCTCCGACATTATTGTCTCTGTCTGATATATCTGATTCCATATTGTTATCATCCTTAAACTGACTTGGAAGAAATGTGGAAGCTTCTGCAAGAAAGCATGAAACTTCGGCAGCCAACCGATTGGCTCGGCGAGCAAGAGCCAGGCATTGAAGTTTGGTGACTCTGGAAGCCATCTGTTTCATATCTCTGTGGAGTGATATCTGTA
Organism: Boletus pseudopeckii; assembly: GCA_038092915.1. NCBI lineage: Eukaryota > Fungi > Basidiomycota > Agaricomycetes > Boletales > Boletaceae > Boletus > Boletus pseudopeckii. Next base: position 62,811 of record JBBPRH010000086.1, read on the forward strand.
TCTTCTCAAGTTTCAAACCATTAGCCAGCCATGTTGCAGCTCTGCAGTGGGCTGCCAGTGCTTGAGTTACATTCTCAAGCATTTTCCTCTTAATGGCCAGTATGGTCAGTGCTATACTCAGAAATGCATAAGCAATGAATGGTCTGAGATCTGTGGCAGTGTGCTCCATCTTCTAATGCACCTTTGTCCAGCTGCACCTCATATATCCATGCTGATGGATTGCTGAGTCATCTCTGCAAAGCCCTCTGCTCCTCTACCAGCCATTGCTGTCTTTGCATATATGCAATTCCTGCATCGAGATCATGGAATGTCACTCTTGCCAATGCCAAGGATTTCTGAGAAGCCTTGAGATTCCTGGCCAGAGTTCCAGCTGGTATCAATGAGTATAGGCAGGATACATCAGTAAACCACCACAGGGGAACATACACATTTTGATTATTTTAATGAAATTTGAATTACTCATTTGGAAGTCGAGATTCCGACTTGAGAAGCTCCTGCTGATGTGAAGAGGTCATTCCTTGGGTAGATCTGGACACAATGTTCAAATTAGACCATAAGGTCTTGATGATCTCATCATCAACCCATCCAGCTCAAGAATAAACAAAGGAGAATACTGAGCAAAACATAAAGATTGATGTCCATGCACATGCCATATTCCAATGCCAAGTACAATGGCCAGATTCAACAGCAGCTGAATGAACCTGTTATTCCTTAGCTGAACTTGGAGCTTCTTCATATAAGAGCAATTGATGTCATAGAAACTTATAACACCTGAAATATTGACCATGTTATAGACAAGGGCATTGACAAAAGAGTAATCCATGTTCAGCTGCCTGTATGGATCTAAGTGACAGGTTTTTTTTTTTTTTTTGCATATTGCTTACCTTTCCCCCTTCTGAAAGTCACCACAGAGTGTGATACAAAACAGCCATGCTAAGCATATGCTGAACCACTGATCCCAGTGGCATCCAATTTGTCTCAGCTGGCATTTGCTTGGTTCACAGCTCGGTGATTGTTACAACTTGACCTTTGTTGATTGATGTCAGAAATTATAGTAATGGCATTTCTTCATTGCAAGATTACCTCCAGGGGGTGGTTCATCTCAGATACTCATGATAGTTTGGCCAAGTCACCATGTAGCCAAGGCCGTCCATCAGCCAGATTTGGTCATTGGGCTTTCTCTTCCACATATGTTCGGCCTTGAAGTTTCTATCCCTGATAAGAGTTTGGCCATACTTTCAGCTATTGGAATTTTGATCAGACAGTGCTGCAATTAAAGCATATTGTCACTAACTCAGAAAGCTCACTGATGGAAATGTGCACATTTATCCCTGGTTGAGAACATGCAGGGCAAAAAAAGGCAGATCTCCCTTCAGTGGCCCCCGAGAATGATGGCTGAAGCCATTCCACTTCAGCACCTTTAATAGTCTACACTGTCGGTGACCCTAAGCAATTCTCAGTAATGGTTCTGGACCTGTGTGAGCAGTTGACATGTGGAAAGTGGATTGGCAACATATTGGCACAATGTGAGGAAAGACATTGGAGGTTATTTTTTAGAGTTTGCTGTACTGTAATATATATATATATATATATATATATATTGATCCTTGTTTATTGTCTGATGAGGCAGTACCTCTCGTTGGACAGTACATGTGGGTAAACTAGTGGTCGTGTGGGTCTATGTAGGGTGGGGCTTTCACTATCTCTATGAGATTGGTGGTTGTAGGGGCTGTAGGAGTGTGTTCTATGTGGGTAGCCTGTTGAGGTGTAGTGTGTAGCAGATTGTATAGTAAAAGTGGGAGCGGAAGATGACCAGAGACAACTCGGGGGTTATCTCTCGTCTCTGTCTTTCGGGGGGGTAAGGTCACCAAAGGTTTCCGTTAGTTGTCCCAATGCTTGTAGGTAGTGTAGCATGAATTTAATGCACTTGGGGTCGCTGAGGAGTGCTGCCAGGTCCCTTGCCTTATCCTTCACTTTTCCTCTCAGCCATGCCCTTTGTGGTTCATATCATTGGCAATCTAGTAAAAGATGTGCTGCAGTGTTGGAGCGGTTGTTGTTGCACTTTGGGCAAAGTGGGGACAGAGCTTTTTTGACTCAGTGTAGGTGCTTGTTGAGCAGGATGTATCCTGTGCACAGCTGGAAGATTGCTGCGGCTTGGTTTTTTGGGAGCTTGTTAACTAGTTTGAGGAATTTGCTGGATGGGAGGGATGGGTCAATGTTGGTTGTGCGAGTGAAGTGGGGAGAGGTAGAGAATATCTCTTTACTACTCATTTTTGTTTGCACCATAACTTGTTGCTTTGCTGCAGATTTGCTTCTTGGTAGGGCTTTGTAGGAGCTCCGGGGTCCTCGTAACTGCTATGGGAGGTGGTGGTATGGTGATGAGTTGCCTTTTGCTGCAGTTTTCACTTGGGTGTCAGCTTCTTTGTTACCTGGGATCCCTGTGTGTCCTGGGGTCCATCTTATGGGGCATGTTCTATGCCATGTGAGTTGAGTGCTTTGTTGAGGGTCTGGTGGAAGATGTCAACTAGGTAGTGGCCGGGTTTGGACTTTAGGGAGTTGGCGAGTATGGCTGCCTGGTTGTCCACAGCAATGGATACCGACTTGAGGTGTGGGGCTTGTTTGACGAGGTGGGCTGCTAGTATGAGGCCAACAAGCTCGCCTTCGTACATTGTGTAATCTTTGTCAGAGCCAAGGTCAAAACAGAGATTCTTAATGGTGGTGCCGTTACATCTGAGCACTGTGGCTCCTCCTATTTTTCCATCTATTTCCGATCCATCCAAGTAGATGCAGTAATCTTCATTAAGTTCAGCTGTGATGTCTTGGAGAGTTGCAACCACTGGGTTGTCTTTGATGTCTGTAATGGTGCGGATGGTCCATTTTGGGTCATTTTGGGTTGGGGTGATTGTTTCAAAGTTCCTTGGGTCAAATTTGAATGTCTCCTGGAGGCAGTGAAGGGAGGACTTGTGGTGTTTGTGTCCTGGCACTGTGTTGATGACAGCTTTCCATAGAGGGTGGGTGGTTGGGAGCATGGCGAGGCGGAGGGCTGCTCAGCTGCAGTGTTTGTGGATGAATAGGGGAATGGGGAGAAGGTTAGCATGCGCGAAGAGGGTGTCTGATGTGGTAGACTTCATCCTGCCCGTGATCTGGAGGGCAGCTATGCGTTGGACTGTGTTACAATTTCCATCCTTTACCCGAGTATCCTTCTTTTCTCTTACTTTCACTATGATCGCACTTGGAGACATCGCCTAACCTCCAGTGTTCATTTCCTATTGTTAGTTTCCCCTAACG